>JAECUM010017195.1:0-43576 GCA_016617855.1 Megalonaias nervosa | reverse complement strand
TGTGTGTGTGTGTGTGTGTGTGTGTGTGTGTGTGTACAAATCAGACGCTGAAACAGGAATTTGGAATTGCATATGTTTATATAGATAAAAGGTCTGTACGGAAACAAATAATTATTTATAGGAATAGACATGTCCACAGATTCAAATATAATTAGAGTGCAATTTGTTTAAGACTTGAACGACCGTTTAACTTGAAATATAATGTCAACCCATCAACAAAACTTTGTTACAAGAAAGTTTATAAAGACACATCCCGTATACTTTAATTATAAAAACTAATTTTCGACATTTATTACATACTGTCAGTTTGTATTACTGGTAGCCAAAGCCTTGCGAATGCTCATAAGATTATATATTCTTTCTGGTCCATATAGTAATATACAAAACCAAGGCTTGCTAGTTCGATACCCCACATTGTCGGACAAAATTAAACTGTGTTATTCCTCGACAGTTAATTTGTGGCATTACTAAGGAAAATTAAACGGTGTTAATTAAAAGCAAAACGTTTCGGACATTGTCAAACAAAAGTTAAACTGTGCTAATCGGCGACAATGACAGATAAAATCTAATCTGTGTTGGTGAAACGTGAAAAGTTTCGGACATTTTCAAACAAGATTAATTATGGAATTAGTCGGTGACATTGTCAAATAAAATTAACTATGATGATTGAAAGGTGAAGCGAAAATTAAACTGTATTGGTGAAATGTAAAACATTTCGGACATTGACAACAAAATTAACTGCGACAGTGAAACAAAATTAAATATATGTTAATCGGCGACATTGCTAAACAGAATTAATCGTGTTAATGAACCTGAAACGTTTCGCGACAGGTCAGACAAATTAAATTATGATGGCCGGTGACGTTTAATAAACACAAAAAAGACCACGTTGGTGAAACGTTCAACTTTGCAAATGTGATTCATTTCAAGACAATATCAGCCAAATTTATATATGTTGTTCAAACATGAAACGTTTTACTACAATGACAATATAAAATTATTCTGTTTTAATATACGACAGTGACAAAAGAAATATTAATCTGTGTTGGTGAAATGTGCAAACGTTTTGCGATAGTGTCATACAAAATTAATTATGATGAAAAATTACATCAATAAACAAACCAAAATCTATGTTAATAAAACGTGCCAAGCTTCAAACGTGAAAAGTTTCTGCGACAGTGTCAAAAAAATTAAATTGTGTTAGTGGACGACGTTGACAAACAAATTAAATCTGCTTTTTAAAAAATGTGCAACGTTTCAAACGTGAAACGTTTCGGCGACATTGTCGAGCAAAATTAACTATGATGGTCGGTGATTTAGTCAGACATATTTAACCATGACGTTGGTCGGTTTACGTTGACAAACAAAATGAACTGCTTGGGTGCAAACAAATGTAATCTGTGTTGGTGAAACGTGAAAAGTTTCACGACAGTGTCAGACAAAATTAAACTGTGTTAATGAAACGAGAAACGTTTCGACTGCATTGACAAACAAAATTAAATCGTGTTAATGAAAGGTGAAACGTTTCGACGATAACGCGAATAAAAAATGAACCGTTTTAATCAGCGACATTAATTAACAAAATTAAACTGTGTTGGTGGTCGGCAGTAACAAACACAATTCACGACAGTGAAAAAACTTAAATCTGTGCTAATAAAACGTGACACGTGTCAACGATATTATAAAACAAAACTAAACTGTGTCAATCAAACGTGAAACGAAACGTTTCGCGACAGTAGCAAACAAAATTAAATCTGTGTTAATGAAATGTGAAATGTTTCGCTACAGTGAAAGCCAAAATGAATGTTTGTGTGAAACGTAACACGTTTCAGACAGTGAAAGAAAAAAACTTAATCTGCGTCTGTGGACGACATTAATAAACAAATTTATCTGTATCTTTGAAATCTGAAACGTTTTGAAAGTCAACCGTTTCAAATATGAAACGTGTCGCAATCTTGACAATCAAAGTCGAGTAAAATAGACAGTTTTGACACAATCTGAATCAATTTTAGTTGATTTAATCACATAAAAAAATAGCCTTGGGAGTATCGATCGATTCATCACTGCTGGATATCTAATAGATATACAACCAGAAACATGTGTTTAGGTTTTGACTACTTTCATGGATTAATCCTCCACAGGTTGCGCATTTCTGTATTACGCTTGCATGCCAATTCATGGGAGTAAAAGCTGTGACTTTGGGTCAGGACCCAAAGGGGGTTAAAAAAGCCAAAAGCCCCACGATAACACTACTGCAGCTGTTAGAGATGTTGGAAAGGAAGCTCTTGAAAGTGATGTTGATCAGGAAATTACTCCTTTAGCTAATATATTTATTGGTCACCTTTTTTATGAGGTCACGTTTGCTCCTGGTATGGATTAATCACCTTGAAATTCTATTATTTGTTGTTCCCAGCTGAGCTGAATTTTATTTCTTCAAATTATTGAATCCAAGTGAATAGTTTCTCTGGAAATACAAAGTGCTCCGATAAAATTCTTGGATAGAGACATTCACTGGAATTTATAGTGAATTCAAACATGGAATTATATCACTGTGATTCAACAAAAGACCGTTGACACATCAACACACTATACACTACCACAGACACCTCATCGCCTTCAGATTTTATTTGATATATCTTACAAAGCTTGTAGACTTTTGCTCTTTTATGTTACATATTTTAAGAACATAGGCTCGTAACAATATGATGAAAATAGTTGCTGAAAAGAAAATAATGTTACCCAAATATCAAAGTGTCCCTATTTAAAAAATACATCAGGATGCATAATGAAGAATCTTAAAATAATGCAAGACAAACGTAACTTAGGAAACATACAGCTTAGGGCGTACATGCAGCGGAATGAATTAGGTAGCCATTAAACCCTTTAAACTTCTGATCAAGTACAACTGAATGGCGGACAATTTAAAAAATAATGTCCCAGGTGAACGCATTAATTATGTAACAAAAAGCTTTGCTTTGTATTTCCTTCCAATACGATTATAATGATATATCTGATCGGCTTATTTACATTAAAAGCATAATCCATATAAGAAATTAGCCGTAATCCAATATTAATATCCAAAACAGACATAAGCCCTACTTAAAAGCTAATCTCATTCACAAAAGTTTGGATGCCCATAAGGCTACATACCTTTATATTTTTAAAAGACGAACATTGTCTATTTTATATGCTAACTTATTGGCAATATTCCAGAGGCAGATAGAAAGCAGCAATTATGTGTATACAATTAAGTTAGACGTCATCTGGTACAATTATTTTTTTTACCTTGGAAGATGTCCAAGGGATGAGGTTGACTACACAATACTGCACATGGAAACATCAGCTTATAATTTTTATGTATGCAAAATACAACGACAAATCCAAAAGAACGAAAGACGAAGGAACAATTGCACAATGATTTGAAAACCATGTGACCTGTTAAACTGGCATAGCAACACTCACAATCGATAATAGCGTTGCCGGAGGCACTCAAAACAAGTTACTGTTCCTTGTTAAATGTTGTCCGTATACACCAGTCCCTAACAAAGCAAATACGCATTTGGCCATGTATAACTCCCAATTTTACGACGTGGAATTGTCGTTGTTGTTGCTATTATTTATATTATTATTATTATACTTATTATTATTATTATTATTATTATTATTATTATTATTATTATTATTATTATTATTATTATTATTATCGTTGTCGCCAGCTTAAGGCTATTGTAAAATGTCATTCTTGTAAGAATTACACTAGATAAACACATGCTGAACAGCGAAACCAAAACACCAATAAATAATAACAGAATACGTGCATTGGACGTTCGGAACAGAGACGGAGTATCAAAGCTAACGTCATTCGAGAAATGTATAACGAACGAACTGACTCGTACCTTTCAACCTACGTTGCAATCACCCCTCCCCTGAAAAAGTAACATTAGTATTACATGATGTGAATGTAGCTGTATGGTGTAGACATCAACAAAGGCTGGACATTCTGTATGCGTTATTAAGTCAGTACCATGTATAAAATTCGTGGTTGATTGTTCGAAATCACACCCAACTATGAGATCCGGTCAAAGGCAATCCCTTATTAGTATGAGTAATAAGTAAAGACAAATCATTTTGCATGTTAGATATACAAGATATGAAGAAGTTACAGGTGAAATACCGGTAATTTGAATGATTCAAATAAGAGTACAATATCCGCAATTTAGATCCGTTTGTACTGTCATGGACAGACTAAAAAGCAAGGACGATATTTACACCACGTTTCACACATTGTATTGAGAAACGAAGTGTAACCAGAGTATAATGTGTCGAATTTTGAAGAAGTACTGGATCCTAAAGTTGAATAAATTGTGCATTAAAAGTTTATCATAGTCAAGCCAGAAAAGTCTTTGAGAAAGGTAACTTTGATATTTCCCTTATTTCATCTATGAAATATAAATGGGCCTACGTTTAAGCTTCAGTGGAATTGACCCAGTCATCGTAACTGTATATTGGCAAAGAGTACATTAGAATTACCGACCGTATCTATTTGTAAAGGACCGTATGTCAAATAATTGATCTTCAGAGGAAAGCTAATAGCATCATATCCTAGGCTGTCAAAATCTAATGAGAGACATGATTAATCTGGGGAAAATTTAGGAACAGTTGCTTTCGATTAGTCAGTTAAAATGACACTTTAGAAATAATGGGGAATTTAAGGTAGCGACTTGGCGCAGAATTCTTTAGTCAGAAATCTTGCTTGAGAGAAGTCAGGTTGACTCAGGGGGAAACCCTAAAGAAGAGTTTTCCCTCGTTAACAAAGTAAAGAGGCCAGATAGCTGTCTTGAAAGGAAAAGACAGGCTATAGTGTTAGGATGCACGATTGTGTGGAAAAGAAACAGCATTAATGGAACAGCTTTCTATATCCTCCCCTAGAAACCCGATGAGGACAGTCCAAGAGGGAAGTCCGCAAATAGAGAGTTCAGAATAGGAGGGTCAGAGGAAGAACGAAGCATACACGCTAGACGTGGAATTAATACACAAAGTCAAGAGAGAACGATGCCAGGTGACATTGTACTCTTTACACCACTTGTTACTATGATGAACGAATCAGTAAATTGAACACTGCTATTAAATTCCATTAATGTAAATTAGTTGGGCTGTAATCGCAATTTTTGCTTATGTATTAATTAATTAAATTTCTTTTATTTTATTGTTTAAGGGGGCTCGTATTTGCTTATTTCTTCTCAATAGTCTTGCTTAGTTCTCTGTCAATGTTCTATGTATCTATTCACACTGAGCAATAACATCGAGGGAGGTCATCCCCTAGATAACGATCGTCAAATCATTAACAGAGGGTTTCCCCGTTCACGTCACGTCCACATTCACACCCACACGACACCCCCCACCCCCACCCCCTTTACAAGTGGGGGTCTATCGTCCGGGATATTTTGAACAAGTGAATGACAAAGCTGACTGGGCAGATATTGAATAGCAATAGGGTAACATAGCAGTGATAAATTTGGTTATTATTTAAGCAAAGAATAACGAGTGTCAATCGAGTCAATATCTATGCATTGTGTAATTTGTGCATGCCATTGTTGATATTTTCTTTAATGGTTCTTATGACATTGTAAGAAATTAAGATTCCGTACCTGAACTGCTTGATAGTGTGGTCGTTCTCTGAATTCAGGTTAATTCAGAAGAAATATTGCCTTTAGTTACTGTAACGAGAAGAGCTAATTAAAGAAGTCCCGAGGGAGTAATTGCACATTTGGTGCGAGCAAGCTGAATTTGGGGAAATTTCAGAGTTTTGTACTGCCAAAGGCTGTTAGGTTGTTTTGAGTAAAAAAGAAAGGATGAGACAAGCCGAGGAAAAAGAAAGAGAAAGAATCACACAAGCCGAAGAAAGAGAAAAAGAAAGAGAAAATGAGTTAGCCAGAATGCAAGCCGAAGAAAGAGCCAGGGAGAGGGAACATGCATTAACTAAGGAGAGACTAAGGATCGAAGCTGAATCTAGGAGGGGCGCAGAACTGAATGAACATTCAGGATCCTCAAATAAAAGAACAGAGGATAGACGTATCGTCCAGATAACCATGCCGATGTTTAGCGACAAGGACGAAATCATCGATAACTTTTTAACGCAGTTTGAAAAGTTAGCTTTAATCCATCATATACCCAAAGACCAGTGGGCCATTAATATCTCTGTATTTTTGCAAGGAGCTGCCAAGGATATCTACCATAATATGTCACCCACTGAAATAGATGACTACGATGCTCTCAAGAAAGCGCTTTTACAGCAATGCGAGTTGTCGGCAGAAAGTTTTCGCAAACTTTTCAGAGAGTCGTCTAAGTGAATAACGGAGACACACGCACAATTTCATACTCGCGTACGCGTGCTTTTCGATAAATGTATTAAAATGACAGGTGCCGCGCTTACTTCTGTAGGCATACGGGAAGAGATTTTGAAAGACCATGTCCTTAGAACGTATCGGAAAAACCTGATCGTATTTTTAGCGGAGCGTAATTTCGCAACCTTAGAGGATATCAGTGTTATGGCTGAGCGATATGAGAGTGCACACTATCGTCCGACCACATGGAGTGGCAGGGATCGAACCAGCGTCACTGACTTTAGGAGAGCTAACGGTTTGACACCTCCTAGGTGGAATGGTCAAAATGGTGGGAAGCTAGGGGCTGATAATACCAGCCGTGATCAGTTCCGTGGCTCAGGAAAGTCCCAAGGGGTAGATAAAGGTACCCCTGGTAGGAAAGATGAAGTTGTGTGCTATGGTTGCAACAAACCTGGTCATATTCTCAAGAACTGCAGGAAACATCGTCCCACGATAAATGTAGTGACACCAGACACTTCTAGAAAGTGTAAACCTGTGGAATGGTCGAATACAGCAACAGCTACGGTAAATGGAGAGAAGGCTACTGTGTTGTATGACACCGGTTGTAGTTATCCAGCTTTGGTGGATAGCACATTTGTCAAACCTGTTGATTATACAGGTGAGACAGTGGAAGTTCAATTTGCTAATAGGGGTAAAGATTCCCTTCCAGTTACTTACATCGATCTTAATTCGCCGTATGTGAAAGGACGACTTCAAGCTGCATGCTTGTCAGGGTTGTCGCATGACGTAATTTTAGGATGTAGGTATGTGTTGCCACAGTCTAATCCTATGACGTGTACACCCGTAGACGTTGGGTCCGTCGTAACGAGGTCTATGAAGCGAAGGTCAGGATCGAAGCCGCTGAACCCTTCGACTTCGCCCATAGATAATTTGCTACCTGGTGAATTAAGGAGATTTCAAGAGGAAAATTCTACCCTTAAAAGGATACGCAGGTACCCAAAGGAGAAGTCCGTGCGGAACTTACTTGACGGTGAGGTAGAGTTCGCGCTCAAACGGGGTATCTTGTATCGATACGCCCGGAACGGAGCCGAGAGATATAAGCAGGTGATTGCACCTCGATCTAAAAGAGAAGAAGTGCTTGGGCTAGCACATGAGAGTCTACTCGTTAGTCACATGCGTGTGGCAAAGACGAGAGATAGGTTAGTGAGGGAGTTCTACTGGCCAGGTGTGTACGGGGATGTAAGGAGGTTTTGTCGCGCGTGTGACAAGTGGCAGCGGGTGGCACCTAAGACCTCACATCACCCGGTGCCACTAGGACCCACCCCTCTGATTGATGAACATTTCTCAAGGGTGGCTATGGATTTAATAGGTCCGATAAAGCCTGCGTCAGAAAGTAGTAATCGTTATGTATTAACGATTGTTGATTATGCTATCCGATACCCGGAGGCCGTTGCGTTGGAGAACATTGATTCAGTTAAGGTGGCTGAAGCTTTGTTAGGAGTCTGGTCCAGAGTTGGTGTTCCTGAAGAGATACTAACTGACCAAGGGACGCAGTTTGTTAGCCAGGTGATGGAAGAAGTGAACCGGTTACTTTCCATTAGGCACCTGACTACTACCCCGTATTACCCGCAGTGTAATGGTCTAGTAGAGCGTTTCAATGGGACGTTGAAGCAAGCTCTGAAGAAGTTATGCGAAGGACGACCCAAGGACTGGGATCGATACCTTCCCGCAATACTTTTAGCATACCGCGAAGTACCCCAAGCTAGTCTAGGATTTTCACCTTTTGAACTAGTCTATGGGAGGACAGTGAGAGGACCCATGGCTGTATTGAAACAGTTATGGACGGATGAGAAGGCATCCGAGGAAGTACGAACAACGTATCAGTATGTTGTTGATCTCCGTAACAAGCTGGAGGAAGTTTGCAACTTGGCCCAGAAGAATCTCCGTGACGCACGGGGACATCAAGCCAAGAGCTATGACAAGAGGGCGAAACAACGGACGTTTGAAGCTGGTGACAATGTGTTATTGTTACCGTTGGAGCACAACAAACTCCAAGTATCCTGGAGAGGACCGTTCGTTGTAACAGAAAAGAAGGGTGGACAGAACTATCGTATCAAGGCGGGAGATAAAGAGATGTTGTACCACGTTAAACTTCTTAAACACTATCGTATTAGGGAGACACCTACTGAGTTCGTGGTTGCTACAGTTGTGACTGAAGAACCCGACGACAACGGAGGAGTGGCGGAAGTACTTCCTAGTTGTTCTTTTGCGAGGAAGTAAACCTACGTCGACGTCGTCCTTGACGTAACGTTAACGTCCGAACAACGTGAAGAGGTGGAGGAGATACTCCACGACTACGCAAATGTCTTGACCGAAAGACCAGGCATGACGGACTTGGAGGAGTTCAGTTTGAAGTTACTGGATGAATCGCCTGTGAAACTGAAACCTTATCCACTGCCTCATGCGAAGTTAGAAACTGTACGGAACGAAATTTGAGCTATGCTTGACTTAGGGGTCATTGAACCAGCCGATTCCGCATATAGTTCACCGGTTGTTTTGGTACAGAAGAAGGATGGTGATCACCGCCTTTGTGTTGACTATCAGAAATTAAATAGGATCAAGGAATTTCAGGTGGAAATGTTACCAGATCCTGAGTCAATATTCGCCGGAGTAACCAACGCCAAATATTTTTCGAAAATGGGCTTGTCAAAGGGATATTGGCAAATTACAGTTCGTAAGGAAAATCGTCCAGAAAGTGCCTGGTACTTGAAGATGGATGTTCCGATGTACCGCGATATATTGCATACAGGTTTTCATGCCAAGCGGCTGTAGTATGCAGCATGCGTTCTTCATGTATGGCACAACGATGCATTTAAAATCACACAGATATTTAAACAATATAACTTTTACTTTCAGCTGTTAATATCGACATTTAAAAACCGACTCTTTTCCGGCATTATGCATCCTTGTTGTCTCCATTGTATAATGTTCTTTCCTGGTAAAGTTTATTGACGACAGAGATGAAAATGCAAGCATTTATACTAGTATATTTTCTCTGTTAAATTTGTTTACTTATGATGAGATGAAATTTGAGTAATCCTTAGTTCAAACGTAATAGTACATGGCAGTTTTTAGGGACTTCATGAAGTACAAAATTTACATAAATGTTGAATTCAGTGTAATGTTTGGTAGAAAATTATCTAATTGCACTGGACCAATATTGGACCAATGACTGTATATCCAGATTACATGTTGATGCCGCAATTAGATAATTTTTTCAGATCTGTGACTTGAACGTAATTGTACCATCTATCATGTAACCTCTTTGGAACTTCCTAATATAAATACAAACACGATCCCAAGGGTTTTTACAAAGTCTGACTCGGTTACTCTAACCGGCTTATCGAAAGTTCAATCAGAAGCGTTGTCCGTGTCCATTCGAGACATAACTGGCCGCTTGATGTCAACGTTTCGACCATCCAGTATTTCAAACACATTCACAGACTATGGAATTCGGTGTAAATTTTGGGAATGTTTACAACTTTCACCGGACATCTGTTTGACCAATGACTGTATAAATTCAGATTGTACGTTGATGTCACAATTTAATAAACTCTTTCGCAAATAGACGATTTGACAAAGAGCTTAAGAAATTTAGATACGTAATGAAAATATTGGAAATTAAATAAGATAATTATAAATAGACATAGATATGTATGAGAAAAGGATAGGGGAGATTAAGACCTTAATCCGTAGATAAAGGAACAGAATAATTTAACTTAATTAAACTGGCAATTTGATATTGTTTAAAGTTTAAAATTACTCAAAGGTAGAGAAAACACGATAACAATGAAATAAATGCCAGATTTAGTCTACCATTGCGTAAACAGCTTATTTAGTGGTTTATCGATAAGGGTCTAATTATTTAGACAACTTGTGACGCATTGTAAAAGATCAAACCACACGTCTCCAAAACTAGAATAATGTACATTGTTCATCCATTAATTCCCCAATAACACAAAACTGTTGCATTAAACTGAAGAAGCAAATACAAAGTCGAGATACAGCGTAAGAAATATATATATATGCCCGCATCATCAGCAAAGTTGATATCGTGTGTAGTACAATCGCTGTCGTGTACAATGTAGAGTTCAACTAAGGACAATGGGAGGAAAACTAGAAAATACATTTACGACAAAACGCAACTGCATCTGTATCCAATATAGAAAAGGGCTTGCCAAGACGAGAAGAACATGCGTTTGGTACATCTAACAAGACGTTCAATCAGCTAGCACTGGAATCAAAGGGCAAACGTGAAGGAAAAAAGCAAAGTCTTTATTGACCGAGTGTGAGTTTTTGACAATCTAAATTAACTGTTTTGAACTTAATAAAATGTATTTAATGTTCTATAAAAGTGTAACTATTGAATATAACATCATTGCTTTTGGGAATGCTAAAATAGAACTTTAAATAAAAATATTGAATAACTAAACAGGCGGGTTGGAACAGTAAGACTAATACTAATTCAACCCGTGTGGAATTAGTTCACTAACTTGTCTCGTGTAATGAAGAAGAAGAAGAAGAAGAAGAAGAAGAAGAAGAAGAAGAAGAAGAAGAAGATGATGATGATGATGATGATGATGATGATGATGATGATGATGATGATGAAGAAGAAGAAGATGTAAAATAAGAATTAAAAGAAGCTGAAGGAAAGGAAAAGAAGATTACGAGAAAGACGAAGAGTTGTTGATTTGGGTTTAACATTTTCTTATTATACGCTATACATTGCGTCAAATTTAACTGCTAGGGGAAGACCCGGTGACGACCCCAGTAAGAAACATTGACCCACTGGAAGGTCGTGGCAAATTTTCTCTCATAAATACATTATCCGAGCCCGAGACTCGAACTCACACCAAGAGAGTTGAGATGGTAATAATGGATAAAGTCGTGCGCTTCTGAAAACTCTCCCACCTGTGGCCAAGAAAAGGACAAGATCAAAAACAACAACAGGAAGAAGAACAAGAACAAGATGGAGAAAAGAACCAAGACCAAGAAGAGCATGAACAAGAACAATACAAAGAACAATCAGAAAACAAGAAGAAAACAAGAACAATAACATTATAATTAGCTTTTAAAATAATCTGAATATGATGGGCGGTTGCATTGCTTGTTTAAGGCCAAATAATAGAGTGGCTGTACCTGCTATGTTCGACATTTCCCTCATTAGGTCCCTCTGTACTGGACTCTTTTGGCAGCATCTCAAGGTATTCGACATAATGTTTGGCTGAGTTGTGTTGTTTGGCCAGTTTAGTGTCAATTTTATTGCTAATGTAGTTCTTGTGGTTATTCATTCGGTCTCGTGATTCCGCTCTTGCCAATCTGTCGAGCAGCACAGATTTTCGTGAATCAAGAGATAAATGACAGTGTTCTATAACATAGCTGTTGTTGATGTTTAATCTTTTTACAGAAGGGAAACTCCGGGAGATTTTTTACCCAGTACAATTTTTGCAGAGATGGAGTCGTTCGTATCTGCATTTGTGTGTACCTGACGCTTGTTGGGTCTGAAGTTATCTTTTCCCCGAAAAAAAAAAGTGATATAATGCATTCTTTGGGTATTTCTTATCAAACGATCGGAATTCCTTTTAACTATGGCCTTCATGCGTTTGGATGTCTCCATGTTGTGAAAGTGTCCATAGTATGCTTTACATTTAGTGCATGAGGGTCGTAGGTGAACCTGACGAGATCTAATTTTGAACCGAAGGAGTGTTGATATCGAGATTCTTATTTCTGCATTTGTAGCCCCATCTCTTGAAGTGCCCGTGTATTCTCTTTGTCATAATTAGTCAATTCTTTCTTTGGAACATACGCGCTTCCTACTAATTCAATGTTCGTATGGAAGGATTATATGCCGAGGGTGAACTGCTTAGTATCAGATGCTGGTTTGCATTGCAGGACTATTCTATGTTTCCGTCACGAAGTTTGGATTGTGTATCCAATAAACGTTTGAACTTATTTACGATTTGGACAGAATCAACATTTGATGACAGTATGGGAGTTATTTGCAAATTCAATTCACTCTCTGAATGTATCTTCTGCCTCCACCCTCTGTCACCAATACGTCTGCAGCGTTTGTGGATACTGTTAGGTGCTTGCTTAAGGAGTGTCTACCTTAGATTCCATATTAAATTATTGATATAAAAATGCATCATTTTTGTACCCATTCCTGTCCTATTATCAAGGATCCAATGTTTATCGTTGACTATGACATTCTTTAACTTTAAAATATTTAACAAGCTAGTGAGTTTGAGGGGGGACGACCAATGCTACTATCCCGTACTTAGCCACAAGCTTGTGTCCCTACCTGATTGATCATGTTTTTGTAAAGATAGCAAACATTCATTGTAGCAAAATCGCGCAGGGCATTTCGAGAAAGATTGTCCAGAGTGTCTTATTCAAGATATTAAAATGACCTGGATGCTGGAAGGTAGATAATGTAAAGAAAGACGAAAGTGACCGTCAACACATAACATTTTTCTTCGTATGGTGATTACTGCCGAGTTCCCCCGCTGTGAGAATTTTAGAAAACAGATAAAATGTCCCTGACCTGGGCCCACTGAAAGAAGGTCGGTTTCATCTATACCTTATTCACCGTTCATACCTATAGTGTCAACCTAAGTGAATCATTATCAACATCTTATAAAAGCGACTGTTCCAAATGTGCCTATCAGTCCAAGCGATCTAGTATGTTGCATTCATTATGTATAATGTAGTTTTCTGTCCGCACATAATATAGTTATACCAATTTGATGATGGGTATTTGTCATTAATTCCCTTTTTTTTTAAATTTGTTTTTTTTTCTCCAAGAATCATTATTTTAAAACAATTGTTCAGTGATGGTCACAATTTTCTCTTCACAGATATGTACGTGAAACCAAGAAATGATCCGGATGTCACAACTGTTCTATTGTTGGAATGATATCAAGCAGAACTCGAATTAATTAATTTGATCGTCATGCACACATACCTTATCCCATGCGTCTCCGTTAGAACACGTGTATAACAATTAATACACAGCTCTAACCTATAGTTTATCTTATTACAGAACAAACAAATCCAATATGAGGTTTCATCAATTAGTCTTCCGTCCCACTTGTGACAGATAAATGTATGCTGTTTATTTTGTAGAATTTAGATTATGCTGAAGTCTGCTTAATAATTGTAAATAAATTTATATAGTTTACATAGTTTACCATCAATACAGATGGAGTAATACCTACCTATTGGAAGGTAGTGAAGCGTGTATGAGTGATTATTTATGACGCTCCAGACAGCCTCATTACATTCTCACGGCTACTGATCGGCGGAGTTTTGAGATCAGATTCAATCACTTCTCTGGTTTGATTCGATCATGTTTAGAACATTTCAGTTATTAGCAATTGCTGACTTTTGTACAAAAGACGTTCATACTTGCGACCTGGGCAATTCAGTTTGGAACAACAACCGGCGAGTCAATCTCTTTCATAGATAAATAAGGTTGCCTTTGATTTCTTTCAATTTGATTCAGTGGTGTAGCTAGGATTTTTGGGCACCTATATGGATCCTGATGCCAATCTTACCAATGGGCCCCTTGCCTAATCTATAGCGTAAAATATAATTCCTGAGCCCCTATGTTTTGCATAATCCCACTATGTAGTAACTACGTGCCTAATTTGATTACGGTCGGAAGATTTACTGCTTTCTGCAAATATCAAACGTCGGACATAATTACTGGAATTATTGCCCTACTACATGTGAATTAAAAGCATTTCGTTTGCTTCGTTACTAAATATTTATTATTAGTAGTTTAAAAGTTTTTCTATAAGATTGAAAATCAATATTTCCATTTTAAATTTTGTGACCAAAAATCTGTTTAGAAATAGGAAATATTTTATCACACCAATCCCGTGTCTTTACGTGTTAAAAGAACAGCAAAAAGTAAACGCCCACTCTGTATAATTTGCTCATTTTTGATATTCCTTTCAAACACTTATGTAAAAAAGGAAATGATATTTATTATATTACATACATTAATTATCTCAAGACGAATAGGTTTTATTGACAGTGAAATGACATTATACTACCAAAACAAACTATTAATATGATTTTATTAATTAACAACTATTTTGTTAATACTAACCAGTAAAGAAACTGAGTTCATAAGGAATTTGGACATATATATTCTTTACCTCCTTGGAAGGATTAAATCTTTCCAGGGTCAACGATTATAACTGAGAAAAATAAAAAGATAGCTAAACATATATTTTGAAAAACAACTCAAAACAGCATAAGCAAATTAATAACCGTATGCGATGGCATGTGAACCCTCATATCTTCGATACTGGGTAAATGTACGGACATGCTATCAATTCCACAACTACCTTCAGCAGTAAATAAATTGTAAATACTACCTCCATGATTTTTTACCAAGAAACTCATGTTACTGATCAATGATAGAATTTTGCTCACGGTTTGGAAGTAAATATAAGTCAGTGCCTTTCTTTTGCTTGTTGGTTGGGGTAACGATTGACCGGTAAATAAAATATAGTTACATTTATGTAATATTCGTCTAAATCAATCAACGTGATCGAGAGTTGCAACTGCGAAAACAGAATCTACTGCCATTAAATGACTTGTCAACAAAAAGTGACACAAAAAATCATTAGATCAACCGACTTATCAACACCAAAGCAACTAACAAACTCAAGATATCATTCTTCTTCGATAAATAAAAATTTCAATACTAAATATATTTTATCTGTCGCGAATTCTGTCAACTCACACTCGCGGAGTGTCCGGGTTCAAAAAGAGTTTCACCTTGTATAAAAGGCCAAAGGGAACCGTTGTAGATCAGCTGATAGGACATCGCACTCAAAATGCAGGTTCGCTGGTTCAATGGATGTCAGATGATTCCGTAGATATTTAGGAACATGGAAGAAGCATATTGTATTAAACGCTCTTTATCAATGAAAACAAGTATATCCAGTTTTCAGTTACATCACTTTGCATTATGTTGGAGCATTTTTGTCAGGATTCGGAAACAGAATATATAATTAAACAATGCGAAACATACCTGAGCATATAGTGCCTAATCGGAGATTTGTGAACGTTGCACAATCAGAGTGAAAGTGATATAGATCAGTTCATTATTCTTTTTCTTCCCAAACCCTCTCAATTTGAGCAAGTCAAACTTACTTATACTTGAACTTAGATGACCACTTTTCTGTCAAACACAAGGGATTGATAAAAATAAGTCGGTTATTGCCATCGTTGACCTTTGTCAAATGTGCATACATAGATCAGTGAAGCATTATTTGATTCCAAAACACTATATCCAATAGCGCAGGTTAAACACCTTGTTGTTGGTTTGCTTAATGCCACTTTTTAGCTCACGACATATGTCGGCCAGTACGCGTGGTGAAGAAATAACATGGAAGACCCTTAGATGAACCATGGTTAGCTACTGGCAAGCATTATCATATACCTTGTTCATCGAGATGAGACTCAAACACACTTGAACAGTGTTGAGACGTTTGAGTGAATTTTAAAGGCAAGCGCTTAAGACTACTCCACCAAACATGACCGCTAGGTTAAACAAGCTATTTCTTGACCTTAGTTTGCCACCATGTTGTCAAGTACGAAACAATTGTTCACCAGAATAGATTTTATTGTAGACACTGACCTCTGTCAAGTACCTTTAAATATCATACCACCTTACAATGTGAGGTTGGAATTGGAATATATACATTGACACCGTTTGTTGGGGGGGGGAGCTAGCTCTGTTCAAAATCATCAGACCTTAATTCATTTCCGAAGAGACGTTAATGCATTGGACATTATTTCACAGCACAAAGTTGTACATTCACCATAAATATCATAATGCACTATCATAGGACTATTCTCAATGAGAGACTTTGCCAGTCACTATTGTTAAGCCTCTAGATTTAGTAGCTTTCAAACAGAATTCGCAATCCTGCATAGTCAAATGATTAGGGTCAACATTTTAATAATATAAAAATGTTCTTTAGTGTTAAGTTCGTGGGGACTGGTCTCTGGCTCAACCACGGTAACCATATTAGATTGTAGATGAAGATCAGAAATATAGTTGAATGATTAGCATTTCGTCCCAACCCTCACTTATGTTCCCCCACCACCAAATTATGGCATATCAAAGCCTTTTGTATTAATTATATTCTAGATTTGTTATTTGCTTTCTGTTATTTTCTTGCTCTCCATCGTACCTCTTCACGATAAACGTCTAGTGCGACTAACAATGTCTTATTTTGGAACGTTACCTTCGAGTCTACGGTGGAGATACATAAAACAAGACTATCTTATATCAATATGGTGACCTAATTGTTGTAGCATGGTGACCTAATTGTTGTAGCATGGTGATCTAACTGTTGTAGCATGGTGACCTAATTGTTTTAGCATGGTGACCTAATTGTTGTAGCATGGTGACCAAATTGTTGTAGCATTGGTAAAATTAGTACAGGAGTATATTTGGCCCAATGCACAGGTAAGGGAAAGCTGATTAGTCTCACTTACCCCATGCTTCGCACGGGGATACTATGATATCCGCCTTCTATCCGTCCATCTGTCGCGTGTAAATCCAATCAAAATACTGGAGATTTGTCGTGGTATACGATGGAATTATCTATAATGTACATTTTGTCATACAAATGATAAGAGAAACGCTCCAGAATTACTATTGTACATAAAGCATGGCCCAATGGTCAATATTGTTTGGTTCGTGGATAGTAACACGTACACGGGGCCCAGATGTCAAACAAATATACTGTTATATATTCCAAATCATGGCAAAGTGCTGATTCATTTCGTATTGAATAGTTATGTTTACATATACGCAACGTGATCCAATTGAAAGGAATATGTTATTATTAATAAACAATTATAAAACCATGCTTTCCTTTATACCCCACGTAACTACGATCAGCCCAACGATCTAAACCATCTCACCACACTTCTATTGCACGGTGTTATGGTGTAAGCATAAACACAAAATATAGTCTTAAAAGGCGATATTCCAATGGAATCACATTTTATTGACAAGCGAACATAACCGCTATCAAGAAAGTGTATACAACGCTCGGCTGGACAAGATATGAATGCGAGATGATAATCAAACGACAACGTTGCCAGTGGGAATATAATGGCATTTTCATAAATAATGTGGTGGCTTTAAACGATATGACAAATCAGCTGAGTGAAATGGTAATGACATTCAGAACCAAGGACAAATGTAGTGTTGGTAAACTGAAGTATTAATAATTCATGCCGATCCCAGTTGTTCCACTCTGTTACCACTCTAGATAAAAAGTCAAAATGAGACTGAAAAATCAATATATACCGCATTAGCATTTTATTGGTTTTATGATTATTAATATAAACCTTCTCATATATTTAGAAAAGAGCTATCAAATTTGAATCATTTTTCACATGCTTGATATATATATATATATATATATATATATATATATATATATATATATATATATATATATATATATATATATATATATATATATATATATATATATATATATATAGCAAGATCCGTACTACTAAATCGGAATGTGATCACATTTGTATGTCTCTGAAAGAAATTTTAAATAATGTGTCTCAAAAGATACAAATGTCGCACTTCAGTATCGATTTCATTTTCAAAATGTTTTAAGAAATAATAAAACAAATTATACAAGAGGTTTCTCAAAATGTTAACACAAAAAGATCTGGTGAGTTGCGATCAACCTTTTATACATTTTAGACTTAACTAAATTTATAGAGCGAGTATTTAAATCAGTATGCTCTTATGCAAACTCACAACAGTTATGTCTATAATCTTCTTTTCATTTTGTCACGTACAGCGCTATAATTCTAAGGTCTTAAACTTATATATACATATATATATATATATATATATATATATATATAGAGAGAGAGAGAGAGAGAGAGAGAGAGAGAGAGAGAGAGAGAGAGAGAGAGAGAGAGAGAGAGAGAGAGAGACCTGACCGAATAAATGCAATGATTATAATTGCGTTAGAAAGGAAACTTATGGCTTATGAGTTTTACCCTCTAAGTTACAATACTCATAGCTTCTTCAGATTTCATTCAGTAACATTCAGTAAGTAAGAATGTTTCAAATGCTTGTTCTCCCTTTATTTGGAATTTACCAAATAAATTAGCGATATCCGAGACAGGGGAAACACGGTCGGTCTTACATTTCTTCCTAAAAATGAAAAGATCAAGTATGACATAGGATGACATTCCGTGCTACGTCTGTAAATAATATTTTGAAAGCATCGGCATACAAAATATTTGTCTTTCTTGCGATCAAAATCAATCTGACTCACTAGATACAACCCATTTTACCGGCTGATACTATTCATATTATGTTACTCTACTATCAAAACTATAATAATTTAAACAAAAAGGAAACACTTGGGTTTTTTGCATCAAAGTGAAAGCTACTCCACCTCGAGGTTGATTTACTTAAAGTGGTTTTAACTGTTCGTTTGCTCAAATGTTTGCCGGAAGTTACTGCTTAGCACAGTCAACATTTTTCTTGAAACACAGTAGCAAAATGCTTTCAAGTAATAGGTGCTATTGCTATAGATGGTCCTGATCAATGTTTGTAACTAATGAAGCAACATCACAATCAATCCATCTTGCATATAGATGCCCAGCAGATTAATAGCATTATCGTACTGTGCAAAGTGTTTATATATATATATATATATATATATATATATATATATATATATATATATATATAGATAGATAGATAGATAGATAAGATAGATAGATAGATAGATAGATAGATAGATAGATAGATAGATAGATAGATATAGATAGATAAATAGATAACACGATCGACATAATTGCTATTTCCTCTTTAGCAAATGCAGTAACGTTTATCAACTAGAGAATAAAAGGATTACAAAATTATTTCACAAAATAATTTGGTGCACCTTGCCGTATAGTTTGCTGTTCCTTTCAAAAAAATTAACCAATAACTGCCTATGACTTATATAGTTTTATACTTAATTGCACGCTAAACTTCAGTTTCTTTATTGAGTTCAGGCGTGCATTAAGACATTCCCGACACCTAACGATTTTCATGCTCAAGGCATTTAAGTACACAATGAATGGCTTTGATCTTTCGTACTCACCGCCATATTTTGCCATCTGTGTCCAAGTAATATTCTTGATTTGCTTGGGCCTCTCTATGCGATTTCATGCTAATTCCTCCGAGCATTTAACTCTCCATTGATCAAGTCCGTGTACTAATGTAGGGTATTGTAATAATCACCTGCATCAAACTCGTAAATTTCATACAGGCAAATAGCATCAAATAATGTATTCTTTTGCATGCTAATAATGTTCCCTGCTCATGTTTTCATATAAATATATCCCATGTAGTCAGGTACATTCAGATAATACTTGTTTGAAAGGTTTGAGTACGATATATCCATGTGCGTACATGAGAAAGCTTACCAGTAGCTTTTCGTGGGACAGTGGTTCTTTCTGGGGGTTTTCCGGGTTGTTCCTCCACCATTTATACTGGCCGCCATGTATAGCCTATCTTGTGCTGAAAAAATGAAATTAAACCCTATAATAACAATAACAACAACATGTCCAACAGGTTATTGCTATTGCATTAAATGCTGCAAAGATCTCTGATTCATATGGTTAAATGTCGTCTTCTTCAATGAATATTAAGACTGCACTATATATATATATATATATGAGTATATATATATATATATATATATATATATATATATATATATATATATATATATATATATATATATATATATATATATATATATATATATAAGAATAAAAATCATATGGCGAATAACAGTCCTTTCTAGTGCACTAGATCCAGCAAGGGATCGCCTGTGTCAATGATTGATTAAGATAAATGCAATAAACTAATAACGAACTGTGCAAAACCAGTGCGCAACAAGTTGCAATAAACTAGTTGAAACATAATAAATTTAAAGGTTTAATTCCTGTAGAAACAGCCATGTCAAGTTTTGCAAACACAACGGTTTTTGTGTTTTATTTGTTCATCTTGTCTGTGTTTTGTATTTGACTTTGAAAAAGACTCATTCAGAGTCGAAAGCGCTCATGCTAGTCAGATACTAGTTTTGCACTGTACGTTGTCACTTGATTGCATTTCTCTCTCTCTCTCTCTCTCTCTCTCTCTCTCTCTCTCTCTCTCTCTCTCTCTCTCTCTCTATATATATATATATATATATATATATATATATATATATATATATATATATATGTGTGTGTGTGTGTGTGTGTGTGTGTGTGTGTGTGTGTGTCCTTTCGAGCTTGCTTATTTTTCGTGTTTCTGATCTTTAAATTTAAATAATATTCTACGTGGTCCTCGATATGATTTTAGTATACAATATGCATTGACCAGAATATGACTGTCCTATCCGGAGGTAATTGATTGTCTAATTTTTTAGTTTTGTTCGTAATCTGCTTGGTCCTCATACATTCCTTTTAAATGATAATGGTCGCTTACTTTGTTTTTGTGGGATGTCTCTTGCAAGTATTAGATTCATTTGTAAAGATGAAATATTGGCAGTCTTCAGCTGTAAATACCATAGATTTTAGACGTAACGAAGTTAGTCTCTTGCTGTCTCGTGACGTCACAAAACGTGTGTACTTCCATATCCGCCATTTTGATTCCTTACACACACGAACTGGCACCTAATAGCATTGGGGTTTTTTTTCACATAATTATGAAGGCACGTTTCATTTTGTATGTAAAGATATTCTAATAAGTCACATTTTGTTGTGCATGTCAACCGCACGAGACCAAATGAGTGACTTTTCCCCTTTTTTATTCAAGTAAAACATTGAAATTTCAACAATCTTTGTTAATCTTCCTTAACAAATAGATCCATCAAGAAAACAGACTCATAAACCAATGGATACACATACAAGTAGAAACACGTAATGATTTTCAATTCATAAGCTGAAATCAATTATTTGGCTATCACTCAAAATAAAAAGCCAATCGTTAATATATAATTTCATATTTCTAAAAGAAGCATTTCATGAAAACACGGTTTTGACATTCGGCACAAAGTCATGTTCCGTTAGGAACGTATTTCATTTTAATACACTGAAGATGAATCTTCTTTTACCGGTTCTCGCTTTCATTCAGTATCATCCTACGTCCATCATCTCTATCATAAATACAATATTTGACCGTATTAATTAAAACTAGTTTGTCATCTGTCTTTGGCACAGGCATTTTTTTTTTGCCAAAAGTATTTGTACATAAAAGTTCTGGCATAATACACATGCTATGAAATGGTAACTCGGTAACTGAAATTGTATCCCGAAGATCATTCCCCGGATATACTCTTTCAGGATGCCAATCTTAGGGACACGATACAACATATTTTTAAAACTATAAATATTTTCTGTTTGCCAAAACTAACTGTATTTCTTTCTGATAGCAATATGCATGATTACGTTTCAACTTCAGTATTCTTTCTTTCGATATAAGCCAGGGAATTTCCAGATTTATTTTTACTTTCGTGCTATATGGGCACCTAATTTCAAAGTATAATCTATGTATCATTTCGATGAAGTAAACATCCTTATCAACAATTAAATCAGATTTTAATTTTATTATAAGTGATGCCTAATGTTGACAGAACTTTGTTAGGGACTTAAGATGGCGGCGTAAGGTGCACGCGTATTTCATTATGGGTATTTGCCTATCGTGCCGTCCGTGCAAACATCCCATTTGCTATAATCTAGATTTGCTATTTCACTGATTATTTCTTAGCTATTATGTCAACTGAGTTTTCTACGTTGTAACTTAATCGTTTGTGTTCAAACAATTATATTGACGTTAAGATATATCCGATGATTTCGACAAAATATGTTCCGTTTGCATACAAACAGTATGTGATGACATCAATTGTGAAAAACCTATTAATTGGAAGTAATTGCAGTTTGAGCCTATATAATCATTAGGTTACAATCATAAGATAATGTTAAACTTTGTTTTTTATTTCCTTATAACAAAACGTTAACTTAAGATGGTTCCGTTGTTGTATAAACAGTTATATACATATTAAATTGGTTGTCCAGATTTCAAACATCGGTTTTAAAGGGTATATTCAGAACGAATTCCTGTCTATATAAATTGTATTTTTCTGTCTCGGGAAATAGCTAATGCAGTATTTAAATAGGTCCCACCAAAACAAGACAGTCGCTCTCCTATCCTTCACATTGACAACAATTTATTTTGTTTTTACAAGCAAGACAATTGCATGGTGTTCATTGGAACGGTTGATGTTGATATTTGTGTGTTGTTTATTACATCCTGTCAAAATAGGCATACTATGCGTGATATTTCAAGCAAGAAATGTATTTATCATAGCTTGTTTTTCAAACATTTCTCACCATATTTTTAAGCCTTTCTTTCCAGTACCAAATTTATATCGTCAGCTTGTTCTTTCACAATAGGATGTTAAGTCTAATTGAGCTTTTTAAATTAAACAAATTATCGTATGTTTCAAATGCTGATTTTCAAATATCGTCCAATTTAATTGCAAAATCATTGAACTTTTTTCATTACCGCAGTATATCTGCGCTCACTAGCTTTTGTGTGAATGAATGTATCAGTTGTTTCTTTATAATTCTACTTAAATTATGGCTGTTCATCCTATTCAATATTTTCTAGCAACGAAACGTGCTATAGTGGGTGGGATTCTATGGGGATTTTTGTATTATAATTGTGCTGGATGAAAAGAGGGAATAAAGATGTTCACAGTACTAACATATATTTGCAAGGGATGATAGCAAGAACAAAAATTAAAGTTGTTATAAATGCAATGACAAACAATTCAAATACAGTGAAGGAAAAGGTTTAGTCAATGATTTTGAACTTTTGATTTATAATTTGTATTTCTCCGTCAAATGTATGAAATTCTATGCATTATTTATGGCCATAATGACTCTTAAATTATAAATTAATTTGAATGTGTCAAGAAGGTCCAGCCAATTATAGGTCATAGGCCTTGAACCCAGACATAAATAAGCTCTGCTACCTTACCAATAGTCAAGATGAAGATGAATCGCAACCAGGCAGCTCGTATTGCTTATATCTACCGTAAAAGTTCGTGCGATAATTTCTAACGGAAATGTTTAAGCTATCCTTCATAGTTAATAACACGGCTACAATGGGTGTTGCAGAGCTCTTCTATACAGTTCCAGGTTTAAAGCACAGCGAAAGGACGTCAGATCGCACCCTCTACTTATCCACATTGCGTTTTAAAGGAAGTATCCTGCATGATTTTAGAGGACAGTTTTCATTGTGTTATAGACTGCTCGTCGTAAACACGTAGCCACCGATTATGCTGTTTTCTTTTGATACGGTATTGTGTTGTTAGCAGCATCCCAAGACTAAATTGATACTGGTCGCAAGTGTTAGTGACATGCCTGGTATAATGAAAATGACAGAAAGCAACTGGCAATTTCGTATAAAGTCAAGCTTAGCTTTGAGAGATATGGAAGGAACATACGTTGTAGACTGAAGGTATAAATTTGCAAGTTGAATATAGAAATCAGAGAAGAAAACTTTTATAAAAATAAATGATGAAACATTTCAACTTTTCTCGGACTGTTAATATGTTCTGATAGCAGGAATTATATGATTATTGCAGCTTTATAATAAGCGACCGAACTTAACAAAGCCTAATAGACCTTTATTCCTTTCACAAAAGCCTACTCTTCTGAAGTGATATTGGAACTTATGCCAAGATCGAGGTGTCCAGTCTATCAGGAAGGAACCGGAAGCCCCTGATATCTTCAAACCTATTGCATCCATACAGTCTGGCTGCAGATACGTAGCTCGACGTTTCTACTTCACTGACGCCAGTCGAGAAACCGTGGAAACTGTCACCTACTAGGGCAGGGATAGGAAAAACTTGCTCAAATATTCATACATCTTCTTCTTTGATATAGCTGTTTATAAGGTAAAAAAGCCAATTTCTCCAATTAAAAAAGACAAATATTTGGTACCAAAACTCTCTTAATTTGTGAGAATCATTATCATCCGATTTAGTAATGTTACATGATGTTGGCCGAAAGATAATACCAACTGTTACATTCATAGCTCATTTTGTATTATATTCATAGTCCCATTTGCGTGTAAATAGCCATAATGCTGATGAAAGAATCCCCCGAATTAGAAACAATGTAACTTAATTATTTATACAAAATTTTCATTTTTTAGAGACTGGTAATCCATTGCTATCAGTAAAGAGTGTTTTACCATACTGCATAATGAGATTATATATTTGTTCCAATAATAAACTATTTTGCTTCTATTAAACAATATGTGATCCAATGATATTTTACTTCCATGAAATCTCTTACAAATATCCTGATTTCTACTATGTTTAATTAAATAAAACCTGAGTTGGTTCTGATTTTCATAAGCATAATAGGAATGACGAATTTCTTGCTTGAAACGTAATTCTCATCTGGCGAACTTAAATTCAACACGTAGTCTCTATTTAGTAGAAGATTAATAGTAGAATCTTCATTTTCGTTGTCAGGATTACTTATATGTGACTAAGGTACACAATGATGGGCTTTATTTCTTCAGTAAGTCGAATGGGAAGGAGTTACACAAGAACTTATCTAGAGTAGGCTCAAATTTCTTAGGACTAACTGTCTTCCATCCTGATCCCCAACCCACATCTGAAACAGGTTAGTATATTTTTATATCATATGAAAGACTTTTGTAAAATAGTTTGTCGGATTTTACATCGATTCTCTCTCGCTCGATCGATCGATCGATCGATAGATCGATACATTTTCAATTCATTATTGTTACCGGTTCATGTTATAACATATAACCTTGAATTATGATCTTGTATCTAAGTATGTTTACTTGTAGCCCATTATGTAAACTATGGCTGTGAACAGATCTGTGTGACGGAGAAAGGTGGTGTGGTGTTTCCTGCCTTTGTAAAGTCTGATAGACCCTCAACCAAGACATGAAAATATCTTCATGTAATATAATAAGCAAACTTACAGAATTATGTCATATTCTCCGAGAATTTGTCCTAATATATCATTTTAATCTTTAAAGTTTAATTTGCCGTATATTACTGAATAGACTCTCTGTTATTTATTTTCTTAAACTTAAAGTCACCCTACTCAGGTAATAGGTGCAGTCCTTATCGGAAGAATGTAATAGAAGAAGGATCTCGTAATGTTTGAATGTCAAAAACTTTGCGTATATGTAAAATAAAATATTTACTGATTTATATATTAGACATTTTCATTGCCAAACCAATAACATTTTGCTTATGTACTCCATAATATTTTACCTTTAAACTTAATATTCATTATTGTTCGCATATTATATTCCTCTTGAGCCAATTGAAAATGTTAACAACACAAAACGATAAGTATGGCGTTGAATGTTGTTGCACAAAGGATACTACTCAATCTTGAATGTCCCTCCATTAAAAGCTTCGAGTAAAATAAAGTTTGATTTATGGTAAGCTTTTAAATATTGACACAAAAACTTCCGCTGGTTTGTGAACCTTGTATAAATTATACGGAAAGTATGCTCAGTATATGTAAAGTATTATATATCGAAAGTGTACGATAATACAGATATTGCATATTTTGATTATTACGACCAACGAAAGTCTTTTAAACATTATTTAAAATGTATAGTTTAATCCTGTCCTTTTAAATTTCAGTGAATAATGAATATTTTCATCTCGGACTGGTATGCAGTAATGAAAGCGGTATTTGTATCGCGTATATTACAGTTGTCACGGATTTTGTCTTCTGTGTACAGAACACTAATGGCACTAAATGCATAATTATGGATGCAGACCAGAGACGTATTACCATCGCCAACGATATGTCTATTTACAGGACAGGGGTAGATAATCTCAAATTACATCGACTGGCTGAACCATCCGGAATAATCAGTGGTAGGGTTGTATATAATTTAATAAATTACGCTAACAGTTCTGAAATATAATTAACAAAATTATACTGAATATTTTATTTTCCCTACTTTTTGTTTATCGTTTACTATGTCAGGATTGGTAGAGGCACAGACGTTAGTTAAGGTTCTAAATTGTAACTCACAAATGTATAATTGTATTGATGTCTTTCTTTTATCAGTTCTCTAACAGTTTACTTATCATTTATCATGCTACATGTTGCTTTCTACTTCACATACTTTCATCATACTCTAGAGATGAGTCGCTGTCATGTGACGTTACATAATATCTTTACTTTTGCTTCATCGGTATTAGTATAATCTGATCAGTCACAAACTACTGTTTTCAGTCACATGATCATCTTAGGAAGTACTTTACCTGATGTTTATCAGTTTCAACCTGGTCATTTGGTGATGGACACATTACCTCCAGATTTTCTTCGTTATATATATATATATATATATATATATATATATATATATATATATATATATATATATATATATATATATATATATATATATATATATATATGCAGATACAATGTTTATATCAATTCCGAAAATTGTAAAAAACATTTGGTGTGGAATCAAATAAATCCATTGTCCCTTGCTTAAATGGACACGCATTAGGATCCGAGAAAGAAAAACCTATTCATCCACTATAAATACGCATTTATACCGTTATTAAGTTCGTGATTTATTTGTGGCTCTGAATGTCAGGGTCAAGCTGACTAAGACCGTTCCAAACAAATTAGGTTAAATGCAGTAAAATGAGTTTTATTCAGTACACCTTTACCAAACGTTGCAGGTAGTTTTCTCTGTAAAGTTCAGCCGTCAAACGGATTAAATGTTATTGTCATTCCTTTCACCCATATCATGATTTTCAGGGCAATAATCCGTTAGGTCTGATGTACCGGCCACTCGCTTTGAATATGAGTTTCCCTCTTCCAGACAATTCTTCCTACTGATTCAAGGATCAAAGGGACAGACATCAAAGTCACTATGATTGACCACAAGAAAATACAATTTATTCAAGAACATTACTTTTCAAACTAAACGTGGCAGATAAAGTAAGGGTATGTTAAGAGTGTCTAAAGATCTTATGACAATGTCACCAAACTTTGTGGACGTAAAACTGTTTTCATTTAATATACCTACCAATATCAAAACCGTTTAATAAATTTGCATCTTACTTCGGTTGCATTCAGGATTGTAAATATTTTTAGCTATTTAGTCCAATGTGTACAAAATATTTGTTACACTTCACGAGCCCTACAAATGGAAAGTGTCACACAAGTTCGCACTCATATTTATTCTTTATGAGATCAGCAATAAAATACAGGGAAGTAATATCTCTACTTTTGACGGTCTCTTCTTGTCCCTCGGTTTTACAGATATTTTCTCCCTTGACCAGAATATTGGTCATGTTTTATTTTTATCCCAATGAGCATTACGACACTTTTAACGATTAATTTGACACTATTAATCATGTGTCAAATTTGTCAAGAGCATGCTCGAGTTCCAGACGGAATTTGTGTCTAAATATTATCGAATATCCAATGCAATACGTAACAGCAGATGGAATTCGTTTAATTACTTAGAGGCGCCATACTGGCATAGCTACAAACATTAAACTGTCTCATGATTTACATAGGAATTACATATGTTACCGCAAAGACGAAACAAAAACTGTTGGCGTATTGATAAAAGATAAAAACTCGCTAGTTTTCCTTCTTTGACAGGATGGTGGCATACACTGATTACCTGAGTAGATAATGATCAGTCGATATATGTTGATTAGCCTAACCATTTACGGACAGCAATCACTCAATACCCAACTACATAATGTTATGCGTAATAATTGTTTTATTTTTAACATGAATTGCGTTTTGTCTGTATCCTGGCCGGGGTTTCACATCGGTTAAAAATGGTGGCCCAGTGTTACTTGTTAGCTGCCCTAGACTCCAGAGCAATGGATCTTTCTATCCCAGCTTTTGATTACGTCTTATGAATGTCAAGACCACTACCATTCAGAGAATGAATAGCTTTTCGCATGACACATCTTGAGATATATAAAGTGTACCTTCATCTAATTATAAACCAAAATTGCCTATGATAAGGCAATGACGTTGGAGCATTGTAGAATTTATATGTCTACTGTTTTCGGTATATTTGTTTTGGTTTAAGTTATAGACAAAACGAAAAGCAATATTACATATGTAGAAGTGTCTACTCGATGATGCTCAGCTTTCAAAGAATGAACAGGTCCTTTACAATATCGAAAAAGAACATGCCAAATGATGGATTGAGATTAAGTTGGAAACAGTTCCATACCAATACTTGACAGCTGACACAGGTCGGTTATACATAAGTAAAAATTAACTAGTTTGTACTAGAAAAAGCTACCAAGAAATTAGGGCAACAATAATAATACCTTCGGTTGCAATGTTATCTTGTTAAGGAATGGCATAGGATGGATACAACAGAAACTTGTACTGGACTGAGGTAAACACGGGCATCATCTGGAGACTGTCTGAAGGGTCCGAAACTGCGCAGGTTTTCCTAGACGATCCTAATAAACCACCTGATGTCCTGATCCTGCTCCATCAACGGTATAGCATTTAGATGCATAAGTATTCGTTATGTGTATATTCATACTCGACAAAGCATTTATATCACCGAAAGAGGTTTTGACACGGAAACTAAATCCTTGTATTCATATACAAAGCAAACGCAAATAAACCTATTCGAGGTGGAAATATTCCATAAATCACCGAGTTATGTTTCGTTTTGGTTGTTATTGAAAATTTATCTAATATCCTGGGAAAAACTCCCAATCATGCATATATCACTAATTGTGTTTTGCAAACTCACAAGCATGTACCGTTGTAAGCGCCTAATCTCTTATTTAATTCATTTGTGCGTATATTTCTTTACCATTATTCAGTGAAGTTATTTTTTTACATTAGAGATGTAACAGATTTTCAATCTCTTGAATTTCATTCCTCCTAATAATTGTCGGCTCTTCATAAGAAAATTTACAATAATTTACAATAACTCGTAATCACATATTTAAATAAAAATAATTTGTACTCATACACGTTTTTGCATCTTACCTTCACAGCCTGATATATTTGATATCAGACAGGAATACGAGCAAAATATAATCTTCCAAGATGGACGGCAGTAACCATCAGATCGTCCTAAACTATGCAGACTTAGTGGATCCAAAATCACTTAGCTATGACCCGTATGCAAAGAGGTGAGACAGAAAGATACTGTCTCCCCGATCCCCTAGCCTTGTCCTTAACGTTCTGTTCTCAGTATCTTTATTGTAACAATCCTAAACATACAAGAACGATTTGTTTAGGGCATTTTAAACTGAACAATGTCGGCAGGTTTTATATATTTTTGTTAAGCATAAGAAAACGTTTCAAGGGCAGATTTACATCTCTTAGTTTCTATTTCCCACTGTGCAATTTCAGTAGTCAAATGAAACGTCTAGTAGGATGCAAATGTACCCAATAAGTACATCAGAATTATTGCTGGCCATTACATGTTTGGCCTCTTCAACCTTCATCTTTTGAAGGTGTTATTAAGATTCATTAACATTGTTTTAATCCACCTTAAGAAATTATTTTTAATTACCTTTATATAATGCAATGCAAACCATGTCCTTCATATAACATTTATAGAAATAATTGCAGTTCGAAATCAAAGAGAGTTTGATAACTGCAATTTCCCCGTTATCTATCGAGTGACCTTGATTGACAAAACACTAAAGATTTCATTACTATTACCTTGCCACTGCAATATTTCCTACGCGGTAACTGTGCATAATAAACCTGATGATATGGGTCAAAGCAATTTGCTATAATACTTAAGTAGAACATGCAATGTGGACATCCTGATCTGCAGGCACATTATGTGGGTTACAGTTGGATGCAGCAATCACAAAAACGAAAACAAAACACAGTTTATAGACAAGAAATCAAAATGTTTGAGGAAAGCCTTGAGTCATATCTATCTCTCTCTCTCTCTCTCTCTCTCTCTCTCTCTCTCTCTCTCTCTCTCTCTCTCTCTCTCTCTCTCTCTCTCTCTCTCTCTCTCTGTATATATATATATATAGGATTATGTTCCAATTGTCCTGATGCATAACCAAGATTTAATCAAGAATGCCTTTGAATAAATTCACAATAATGGTTTAGTCCTTCGTTTCAATGAGCACCTTGTAATCTTATGAATTATCTTTATCCATTATGTCAATAATTGCTCTCAATTTATATCTGAACACAGCAGCAAATATTTTAAACTACTGGAATTGAAGGAGAAATAAATAATGTAATTATATTTACTATAACCTAATCTAAAAACCTGAAACGCAATAAACAAAGCTGAATGTCGGTCACATATTCACTTTCAGATCATTATATGTGCCGAAATAAGACTAGACCTTGAACAGATATACATGTAACAATTTATTTATAATTTACAAACATGACAAAAATCAGGGAGGCCATAACTACATTGCCCTCAATCGCAGACAAAAGTAAAATCTACAATATAAACAATATATATATATATATATATATATATATATATATATATATATATATATATATATATATATATATATATATATATATATATATATATATATATATATATATATATATATATATATAATGACAGAGTTCAACTTCTATTGTAGAATCTATTTCCTGGATTCTTTGCGAACAGACCATAACTATGATTTCTCCTGCAAACATGATGGGTCATATCTGTACTATGTCCTCGCATCTGACAAATGCCTTGAAAAGCTTGAAATATACAGGGTAAATGTAAAAACGTATATAACGTGTTTACATGTAATATTGTCATCAACGCAGCTATTAGTAATAGGTGTAGTATCGTTATTATTATTACTAATATTATTATTATTATTATTATTATTATTATTATTATTATTATTATTATTATTATTATTATCAACATTGCTATTATTATTATAATTATTATTATTGTTATTGTTGTTGTTGTTGTTGTCAATATCTTCTTCCGAAGCATTCATTCCTCACTTTAAATTGAAATGAATTTGACTTTCATTAAATTAAACATTATTACGAAGTTCTTGGTAAATAAAAATAAATTAATATCTGCCTAGAATATAATGTGAGATATAGTTTCTTACGTTTAGCAATCATCTTGTTTGCTACTTAAAAGCATGACCAAAGTCGGATATGCCAACCATTTCATCCACAACCCTCAAGTTAATCACACATCAAGGATCTATACAACATAATATATCCATTTAATGTGATTACATTACCAGTGACGAGGACGATAATTTTCTTTGTTAATTAAACCTCGTAAAAGGCAGAAAGTATATTTCATTCGTCGCTTTTTTCTGAAGTATCTGCACTCAATGTTCCGTTTTTTCTTTCCTTCAAGATGACAACGACTAGAGATTTCATGTGCTGAAACAAATACTCTTCCTAACCATTTTTGTCAATTTTTATTGTAAATTGACACACTAATTAGCAATTACATCATTAATATTCACGGTAATCTAACCGAAATATGCCCTCTTATTTTATTTTTTTATATTAGGAAGCCGCCCGTAGCGGCCATCTAATAATAAGGGCACACTACATTTCAGAACCTTTTGAATGCTTATGGTGCGGTTTATCAACATTCACGGCTTTTTTTCTCCAGTTGAATCACTGAAACATAATATTCGGTGTTAATGCCATCTTCAAGGTCATCGTGTTTTTCTTTTCTTGTCAATCCAGCATTTAAAGATTTACTAATCGATACAGTGCTGACTTCAGCAAGACTTTTAGATTCCAACGAGCGCTCATTCTCATTCTGGCTGTACCACTGTTGTAAGTTGGAATATATCGCTGGTTCCAGAAACCTTAGAGGATTTTCATTAATTTTCATTAATGACACTTAAGAAGAAAAAAAAGTCGATATACACGAGCCATCATCAGTAGCGAAGTTCATTTATGTCACTTGCAGAATTATGATAGGATATAAGAATAGTCATTCTGCCGGTTGTGAAAGGATCTTCAGTGTTAAAGGTTTGTATAAAAGCTCGGTTCATGTTATACAATGGGCACTGGGATACATCAACACAAGGACAATGATGTGACAAGCTCACTAAGATAATTGCATTAACTCATTTTTTTAAAATTAGCTCCCTTCGCATTCTTTATTTTAAATTTTATTTCAGGGCCGTGTTTCACCTTGAATGGAGATTGTGAGCAGATTTGTATATCCAACGGAAAGTCGAGGATATGTGAGTGCACCTTTGGCTTTAAACTGGCAGGAAATGGAAAAACCTGTACCTTAGGTAGGTGAATTTAAAGGTAAGAAAACACATGCTGTTCAGTTTTGTAGACAGATATACAGAGAGGCATACAAACATATTTTTTATCCTTATATATCTTCCAGAGAAACAAAGTAAACTTAGCAGACATAATTGAAAACAATTTTGTGCAAAGGCAAATCGTGGCCATAAAAGAAGATTAGCTGAGATTGGCATTCCTAACATGTATATCTCGGGTAATTGCCTGGAATCAAAAGAAGCAGAATTCATTTGATGTTTTGTCTAGTATATGTGCATTTTCTTCCAATGTACGACTAAAAATACTATCTGTTTCTAATGACCAGTACATTCGGGGCCTTCGGCAGATCAACAAGTTCAGTAGTGGAACTTATTTGGAACTCTAATGGAATTTATTTGAAACTCTTTACTTTTCAACGTGTACTAGAAGTTTTAGGACTATTTGGGACTTAACTCACAATACACTAAGTTCCTTTTAAATTTTCACATTGTATTCTTGGGAAATAAATTATTTGTTGAATTTTAAAAACGTAGTGGTTTTCGCTCTGTTTTGTTTCTAAGTTCATCAGTTTTATAAAGGAATACATGTGCGTTAGTAACACTATCATGACCAGCTTATCCTTTGAGTAACGTGTGCCTTAAGAAAATTTACTGATCAATGTACGTCAAACTCAGATTTCATCTAATTAAATCAATGAATTCTATATTGAAGGATATGTTTCAACTTCGATGTATTGCTGAATGGCTTAGATCTAACTCAGATAGTCAATAATATATTAAGATGTTGTTCAATTTTACTGAAAGTGAAGAGCAACCTTAAAATTTAACTGGTGGTTTTTAAGTCAAAACTGAACTTTCAGTGATTCAGATCACTGGCTTTTTGTCACTTAGTTATGTTGCTGACATCCAGACATGGTAGGATACTGATTCATGTCACTGAGTTCTCTACTCTATTTATAAGACCCTGTCAAGGACAACTTCATCCTAATCCGCGACTCTACGCATAACGACATCTACCAAATCAGTCTGACGGATCAAAGCATTCAAGGAATCAGCACCCAAGGGATGTCCTCTATTGCAGGAGTTACATACTGCCGCATTCATGATTTAGTCATAAAGGGGCACCGAAGAGTCTGAACTGTTCAGTATGCACCTTAACGGCACAGTAAAGGAACTATTGCCAATCTGTATGAATCACAATGAAAGTCGGGAGTACAAACATTGAAGATTACATTCTATACCGTTCTAGATATATTCCGCAATGAACAACTGCTGTTGAGAAAATGTAGTATCGCAACTTAAACGAAATAGTCATTATGTCACTAGACGATAAAATGTCAAACAACGGAATAATCTAGTTGCAATGGTTTCATTATAATTATATCACAAATCCAGTTATCATCGAGTAAAAAAATCTGACTAAGAGGAGGTCAAAATTGCATCGTTTAGTGAATTATTGGTTGCAATCTGCAATGAAATGCTCACACATCAATGTCTTTAAAATAAAATGAATGGAATGCACTACGTGCTTGTGTTTGTCCAACAGATGTTTCTTTGCAGAGTCTCCATCCGTGTCACAGACTGTAGAGAACTTACCTAAGCACAATATCTGTTTTTGATGACTAATATGTTTTACAAAACTAGAAATAGTATTTACCTACATTTCAATTATTATTTATGTCTCTCAAAGAAGCTTTTGGTGTATTTTCTACGTTTCGATCTAATCTTAAGCAGCGCCAAATCCTATGTTTTCGTAAAATAATTTATTATGATACAGTGTGTGTTAAATGTGACGTACATATTTCCTTCTTGCTAAATACCGTCACACACGAAAATACAGAAATGAGGCTTGGGGAATATAGATAGTACATTTTACTAATTCAAAGAAATAAAAAAGCATGATACAGAAGACTTTATGTGGAATCTTTAAGAAAATATAACCAACTTTCAGATCACATAATTTTTTCAACACTTTCGGATGGCAATTTCCCAAATCAATTTGCTGTGGACTATTCAACTGGGAACATTTACTACACATCAGTCAATTATCTGACGTATTATTCTTCGAGATATGTGGGATACATCAATGTTATATCGTCAGACGGAATGCACCGAGTCATAGTTACGGGGCTGGTGTATCCGCAAGGGTTGGTCGTCTATCCCTCTAATGGATAGGGGTACGGTTTATGGTCTCTTTATGCTGATACATATATCCTGTTGTATTATTCAAAGATTTGTGTAGCAGAGGGAAATTATTTAAACATCAAAAAGAGCTAACGCCTTCATCAGAAACACGCTTTTTGTAAATATTTACCAAACAACTATCGGACGTTTATGGTTAAAACAACATACTTGCTTGTTTTGATCTGAAAGTACAACCGAATGTTAATAACAGAATGTAGAAATGGCGTCTTTATTATAATCATAAATTTGTTCTAATCATAAGAATACTAATATCTGAAAGGATCTTTTCTACTCTCCGTGCTATATTTCCTATATTAATCTGATAGTTTGCCAATCCGTGAAATCTCAATGAAACGTTAACGTTTCCATTTCAGACGTATGTTCTACACTGACTGCGGCCGAGATTCTCATTTTTACCAGGCCAAAATGGATGGCAGTCAGTCCACAGTTCTCCTGGACATTAAAAAAGCCTGGCCCACTGAGCTCGCCATCGATTACAAAAGCAATTCCCTTTTCCGTATGTCGATATATTACACAAAAGCTCTCCAGCATCTAAGTCGCATTCATACATGTTTTAGATCAAGGTCTCGCAAATACCCATTTGACCTGAATCGTGAATACATTATGTTAAACTAAAAAATGCAAAACATTTTTTCCCATTATATGACGGAAAAACAAAGCCGTTGGTAAACTGACGACGTGTACCTTATGTGGGGTTGTTGCAATGTAAGGCTTTGAACTATATAGCACAAAGAAGCGAAATCAACAAGTTTAGTAAGTGCAGCTAATAATCTGTCTCTAAGGTACATCGTGAAAATTTAAGAGACACGGTACTTTGTTTCATATCCAAAACATTCCTATCACAAGTCCAAAATTATAGACTGTTCCGAATGAATTACAATAGACGTGAAAGTTACGATGTATCACAATGTTATAATACAGAATTATTTGAATACGTTTTCAATAATCCCAATGTAGTGTTTAAGACTAAAGCTCAATTACCACTTTCTAATTTCAATGAGTAATTTAAATAATTAATTTCTAACAAATTATATCTGAACACAGTTTAAATTGATTTTATGAACTCATCTTACAACAAGAATGAATAATTAATTTACTTAGTCTACCTTATAATCATATCTTCTCGAAATAGGCTGCAATACAATGTTCTTTAAAACAAATGATTTCCATCGAAAGTGCACTAACATTTCAGTATAGTTTCTTGTATACATGTTTTGATTACACAAATTTATGACAAAAGTCAGATTGGCACAATCTCTACCCACAACCCTCAGTGAAGAACACACATCAAGCACAAAATGTGATTTAAATTTACATACTAGTTATAATCATTGAAATCATTGATCATTTTCTGATATGGGACAACAAGATGCGATATGGATACATGGCAATACATTTTCATAGTTATAATCATTCAAATCATTGATCATTTTCTGATACGGGACAACAAGATGGGATATGGATAGATGACGATACAATTTCATAGTTATAATCATTCAAATCTTTGACCATTTTCTGATATGGGACAACAAGATGGGATATGGGTGCATGGCAATACAATTTCATACTTATAATCATTCAAATCTTTGATCATTTTCTGATATGGGACAACAAGATGCGATATGGATACATGGCAATACAATTTCATAGTTATAATCATTCAAATCATTGATCATTTTCTGATATGGAACAACAAGGTGAGATATGGATACATGGCAATACAATTTCATACTTATAATCATTCAAATCTTTGATCATTTTCTGATATGGGACAACAAGATGCGATATGGATACATGGCAATACAATTTCATAGTTATAATCATTCAAATCATTGATCATTTTCTGATATGGAACAACAAGGTGAGATATGGATACATGGCAATACAATTTCATACTTATAATCATTCAAATCTTTGATCATTTTCTGATATGGGACAACAAGATGGGATATGGATACATGGCAATACAATTTCACAGTTATAATCATTAAAATCATTAATCATTTTCTGATATGGGACACCAAGATGGGATACGGATACATGGCAATACAATTTCATAGTTTTAGTGTTGAGAAATTAATACAAAGAAAACATAGATCACAGACCAAATGATTCATATTAATTGATCTCTGTGTTTGCTTTCTTCGTCACACAAGGAGCGGCTCCCCACAAGCACAGCAAATATGCATCGATAGCTATTAAGCAATCTTTTAAAAATAGATTAATGATATAAGGCTCCTACAAGACATGTTTTATAATGTAAGTATTACACGTGTGTGCTTTTCAACGAAAGACAACCACCGTATAATGCATTCTTTATATAATATTTCCAGTCTCATATCTTGCTATATCTTCGAGAAAAGTATAGTGGTTGAGTACATTACGATGCCTTATGCCGTGGTTCCGGGTGACTTCCTGTACTGGATCAACTACTGGGATGACATTATCGAATCCTGGAAGCTGGACGGAACAAAGTACAGCAAAATTGACCCATTATACTGGCATCATTATACACGGTCTAGCTCTCTACCAAGATTACCTGTTCATCTCCACGGAGGAACATTCGTACGTACTGTATATAGATGAACTAAAGTTTCTTCTCCAATCCACCCCTAATTAGAATTTATATATGCGCTTTAGTTTGGAAATAAATGTAGACTAATAGATATGGGATGGCTCGTCCACTCAAGAAGGAAATATCCATGTGTGAATTTCTTGACACAGAAAGGTCGCGTCCTTTGAAATAACTAATTCTACATTTAATGGGTAAATCAATTTCTCCATCTCTTTCATTTTCATAAATTATATAGGTTTATTCCTCATCCGCTTTAAACTTGGCGGCAAGAACAGAAACACACTGTATTAAATTCATTAAATGAACAATTTCAATGTTTCAATGTCTCCTCCTCTCAAAGTGCAATCTTCTATAAAGATTTCTTCACCTATTGGTAGGTCTGCAATACAAGTGTCATCATCATAACTTACAATTCACGAACCACTGCTAAAATATATATTAGGTTCTATTGAGTATTATCATAATTCTTTAAATACCCCTTGAACTTGATAGAGAATCCGGTACAAACTGCGATCTCTACACTGTTTTAAATTTCTTTTTTATTTTGAAGACAAATAGGACTAGTAATACATTCAGTTTGTTTTTTACTTGTAAAGATTAGGCATTTAATAAAACTGAAAATATCCAACCCGAATGAAACGATAGAGTTTGCTGACCACGGAGAACTGGGGACAATTCAGAGCATCAGCATTTATTCATCCACGATCTAGAACAGTAGGTAAACAGACATGGAAAGAGAAAAATCTTATACAGCTACCTATAAATGGTTTAAGCGCCATACGACTGTACCAAATAATATCTGAGAGATCTGTTCTATAATTACGGGATATATATTTTAAATTATTTGTACCAGTGTCATACCCATTTGGAATATGCTTCTGAAACATGGACGCTAAAAGCAGATTTACAACCCATGATTCAGTCTTTCGAAATGTGATGCTACCGCATGATCTTGGATATTTCATACATTGACCATGTAACAAACAAAGAGGTCCACAATAGGATCCGACGAGTCGACGGACTCTGCTAAGACCTCCTGACCACTATGAAAATCCCCAAAGTGAAGTGGTCAGGATCATCTGGACTTGCAAACGCAACCATGCAATGCACAGTGTGAGAGTGCAGAAAAGGAGGGTGACTGAAAAACAAGATATCATTAAAGAGTTGACGAGCATGGGGTTTGGAAATTCATAAATGGCAATGGAGAACAGGAAAGATGGAGGCAATTGGTGGTGAAGTCATATGTGGTTCCCCAACGACTTCTTGGGTTCCTGGATTCATCATCGTCGTCGTCGTCGTCGTCGTCATCATCATCATCATCATCATCATCATCATCATCATCATCATCCGCTTACTTTGAGGTTTACTTAATGTACGTAGCATGCATCCAACAGTGTACTGTGTCGTCCTTATTGCATCACGATAAGGCTACTTCGCAATCACTTTTGTAGAAATAACAATAATACATGCTCATGACACTACCAGGTATATTGAATGTGCTTTGCCATGGAAAATATTAATATATGTCTTCAGAACTGTTTAATCTCTCATCAAAAGCGTATATAAATTCATGTTCAGTTCATACTAATGGTAACTGGTCATGTATAACAAATTTTCTGTTTTTTATTTCAGGAAATAAATTCTGTTCTGTTGGTAATGGAGGTTGTTCTAGGTTTTGCTTTCCAACCCCGGGTGGTGGTATATGCGGTTGTGAAGATGGCGTAGGCCTTAAGGAAGGATGTGACAAATAGTGTTCAAGCAGTAGGCAATATTTTTACTTTAACAAGCAATGGAATTATCATTTAAATATATGCAAAAATACGAAGTTGAACCATAAATCGTATATAAAACGTGTAGAACGTGGAAAAAGGCAAAGGTTATGCAACATAACTGTGAATCTGAAAAACAATCAAAATTGTCTCATCTGGAAAAGGAACCCCATAAGTCATAATGTGGTACTGATACGTTTTATCAACTGTCACCTTGAACATAACTAAATCTATGTCATACTTTACTGATTCTTCATGATGATATAGTTAGTTCACAGTGGGTATTAAAAGTACAAAAACAATAATCAATGGTTTCCTGGAGGAAAGAAAGTGGCACATAAAACGTTCAGAATTATATTTTTCTACTACGTGTTCCGTAAATATTTAGTCCTTTCTTCCGTCAACTCGTACGGAAATAATGCATGCTTTCATGGCTGTTGTCCTATTTTGTCTTTCCCTTGAATTTGATTTGTTAGCATTTAACCTTGGCCAAAGGTTAGAATCTACCTTCTGCGAGAACTCTGACTTTCCTAATGATTGTCCTTTTAAAACGGTACTATATATAAATAATATCCTAATCTTAAACATTACGTCAGACGTACAAACAAACTTACAGAGTATCTAATATTATCACCCTGCCAAACTTGGAAATGCACATATTTTACTTTTACAGCGATTGAATTCTTTAATACATTTACAAATGGGAGATGGAGAAATTACAGCTTATACACGCATAAGACATCAAAGTAAATGTGACTACGGTTACACAAGGAACGACTCAGTGACCAAAGTTTATCAGTCAATCATTGAAAGACACTCTCAGGTTGTATCTGAGAAAAATTAATGTATACTGTCGTTCATGTTTCTATTGTTTGATCAATTCAACACACTTTGCTTTCCTGTTGGTCATATTTACCAACATGAGCAGATGAAATAACATAATCAAGCTGGAGATTTCTTTAGTCACATATTCAGACTTGTCAACTTTTGCCATATGCGACGCAAGTCAATTGATGGGAGACCGATTACTTCCAATGTCTTATCTGAGTATATTGTTGTATTATTGCCCGTAAATATCTAACTCATGACAAGTGATTAAGTTTAAAACTTCTGCCCTTGAATATGGTTGAATTATGTACTGTTGTCTTCACGCCTGTTCTTATTATAGTCCTAATTTTGTTCGCATTTGGTGACCACATGCCAAATGACAAATCGTATCATGACCATTAATTCTTTTCAATTCAGTTATGTTTTTGTATTGTTAATATCTCCAGCATGTCCTGGTATCCATCACCTATTACATCTGCAATCTTTCAACATGAATTTAAATTTATCTAAATGCTAACGGGCATGGAGTGTTCACATTTATATTTACTAATAATTTTTGTTGTAATGTAAATGGAAGGTGGTGAATCAAACTGAATAATTACCTACGGCTTACTAATCAGCAGAAATGTTGACTTCCGACTAGTAAAAGGATTCAAGTAAAGTTGAACACTTTAAAATTTTCTACTTAAAAAAAATGAATACCAAACAAACAAACAAACAAGAAATTATCAAAGCAAACGAGCAAGTTATTGGAATCAGGAAAGCCAAACCTTGAACACATTTCTGATAAATATACCTATAAATAACTACAATGCAACCTGCAAAACATTTTTGAATTTAGGTTGTATGTTTAATACCGTCAGATATGCGAAAGATACTAAATATACAATCATTCTTTTCTACGTTGATGTCAGCTAGTCGAAAGATGGATAATACTTTTAATACCAACTTGATAGAGGGCAAAAGTAATCAAGAATAGTTGCATTAACGAATTTGAATATTACAGAGACATCAGAACAAAAGTCTCAGATAAGTTTGAAACAATCAAACGAAGCAAAGAAAACAAACTTTGAGTGCTTTCGCTGTCTGTCCTTGACGCAAAGATTTTGTGGTAATATACATTTTTATTTTTTCAAAGTTATGATGCCATCCACTATCATAGCTATTAAGACCAGAACTTTCAATTATGAGAGGGTCAGTGGTGGGCGTGCCAGACTCGTGACCAAAATGTTGCGGGTTTGAATTCTACCAATACGCTATCTGGGACACACATATCGTTGCATGCCCTTGGGCAAGGCACCTACTCCAGTTGCATAGCCAATAAAAACCACCTTGTGTCAATGTGCCTTAAAACATCAAACCACAACATCCAAATATAACTAAGATGTAAACTAATTTTCGTATATTTGCATCAGTTAACCTCAGAGTGTCACATATGTTGTCTCTCCATTTCAATATTTCATACACATCTGTGGATACGTGAATTTTATTTTCATTTTGTATTCAAAAGTCTTTAAATACAATGATATAATTTACACAAGGCTAGCCACATACATTTACCTGTGAAATCTCTGGAGACAAAAGTGCGTTACCTGTACCGTACATTTTCATTCTAACATTTAATGCCGTGGTATCGAATACGAGATGGTGATGCAGGAAACAATGACCGGTTCAGTTCTTTCAATTATTTTGAATACTTTTGCACCAGTCATGTGTGCACATTGTGCGTTCGGTAAAGTGCAATTTCATGGATCCAGTGCTTCGCAACAGATTTTAATTAAAAAACGATTTGAAACATGCATTTTAAAGGTCACATAACAATCTTTCCAGATGCGCTGAATTCCTGAAGATTGTGTTCACTGGAAAGAAAACAACATCGTTATTAAAATGACATACCACGGAGTAAACTAGTGTTAGAGCTTCCTCGAAATATGAGTCAAAGGCAAAAAGCCATAAGGACAATAAGGAAAACAAATTCAAGTGAATAGCTGTGTTCCTTTTTTAGATAATTCGACCCTACATATAACTCTCTCTCTCTCTCTCTCTCTCTCTCTCTCTCTCTCTCTCTTCTTCTATATATATATATATATATATATAGCGGCATATATATATATATATATATATATATATATATATATATATATATATACACACACACACACACAATGCATAATAAACATTTGTGTGTATTACAAACAACTGTTCATCTGATTGAACAATTAATGATTATGAAAGCAACAGGAATTAGACAGTCTTTGAAATGTACTTGGAACACACGAGATACAACTCATTGTACCTGCCTGATACAAATTCCGTTATGCATCATGAATGTGAGCAAACTACATTATCTAAATTAATTTTAAAAAATACTGTTTCAATTTGTATCAAAACAGTTACAGCTAATCCAGCTCGATTTTGTATTTCTTAAAGTGGTTGCAGTTGTTCGTGTGTTTAAATGTCTGGTTTAGGTATGTACTCAGAACAAGAAGCAGATCTACTGAAACAATCTGCAAACAGGATTTAGAGTAATAAATGGGGCTGATTGACATTAATGGCCCGGATCATAAGGTTAGATGGAGGTCATGTAAACTTCCGTACATACTCCCTCGACACGTGATCATTTATCAATGATTGCTGCCTTTACCTGCCATTATAACGGGAACAACCATTTAGTTCGTAAACTAGACGTATAGCGTTTTAAAAGTTTTCTTCTTTGCTTATGTCAGATATTAGTTATAGGGTTCTTATCATAATGATGGCATGACTGGCGTAAAGGTAAATTCAGATCTTTAAATATAAAGGTTGCCGATAAATCAGTGATTTATTTCATTACAGTGGGTAAATGTAATGCTATTTTTCCCAATGGGTCCCTGCCAATCAATTTTTATCTGGAATTGGGCTCAACCTGCGCTTACTACTGTGATGTTCCCTTCAGCAAGAACCCCAACATACCCAGCATCAAATGTATTGAGAATGGACAATGGAATGCTGACCTAACCCTTCTGTGTACAAGTAAGGTTCCATCAAGATAAAGCTGCTTTTTGCAATGCTGCTGTCCCTGTTTTGATCCCTGATTTCACCACCTGAAAGAATAAATACAAGCTAATTCTATGGAGTTGTTTCGTTTGGGTTGTACATTTTGTCGGAATAAAACAAACGAATTGAGCACACCACAATCCAATAAGTTGCACTTCATGATAGTAGTTTTTAATACTTGTCTTAAACTATACATAACATAATATGTTTCTAATATATGGAAGTTTTTCACCTTCATTTTCATCATCCTTGTGCACTTCCTCCTATATAAAGTGCATCTACCCATCATAGACCCATATCGGGAAAAACTGTAAAACGGACGAAAAGTCCTATTGCCTAATTTTAATTCAAATCCTAGGTTAATCTTACAATAGTATACTGTAA
>JAECUM010017193.1:0-27830 GCA_016617855.1 Megalonaias nervosa | reverse complement strand
GAGAGAGAGAGAGAGAGAGAGAGAGAGAGAGAGAGAGAGGAATGTAGTAGCCTAGGGTAGTTGGTCGAGTTTGGTAATTGTACGGTGATGCTTTACAAAAATTGTTTTAATTTAATTGAGGGGATGCCTATTAGCAGCATGTATTATATATTAATCTTACTGCCGACTTTCAATAATCCAAAGTCTCAACCCTTTCTTTTGTCCGTGCATTTTTACCTAGTGGGGTGGTGGATGGGGTGGGGCAACTTGAGTATAAATTAGATAAGGACCAGCTATAAAGTTTAAAAAATGTTGAATACTTTAATCTATTTAAAGCATGAGTCAGACACTCTCAAAATGTTTATCCGTTTCATTGTTGAAAGATATAAATGTGGATTATTGCACGAGACCTATGCATCCATGTTCTAACAGAACAAAGGGGCGTAAGTAAGCATAACTGTATAGTATGTATTAAAATACCTTTTGTTACTGGACATATTTTCGGCATGTCTCGACAGTTATCGTTATAAGGGTTGGCAAATTCAACCTGCCGGCACTCACTCCCACTTTCCCCTTCTCTATATGTATACCACATTGTGGGCATGGGAAATATCTCATATTCCGTACCATCAGGCGGTGTGAGCTGGTTTCCAGCAGTTGATCGCACTTGAACGTTAATCTGGCATATGAAAATAGCATCCTTAGTTCTTAAGTTACATACATTTTAAAACACCATACTTATATTTTGCTTTGCATCAGCTATTATGTTAGCATTGTTATATTTACCTCTTTGTCTTTATTGTTTGGCCACATGGAACATTTTCTTCATAGACTTAATTCTTCGAAGTCCCCATTAAAAGCTATTTTCCATTAATGTGGAAATATGTAATTAATTTATTACTTTTTACTTGAAAGGAATCACGTGAAGCGTATTTTAAGGACACTTGTCATTAAAGGACAGTATGATGAATTTTTTTTCTTTCTAAAAGTTTTCAAGATCACTTTATTTTAAGCACACCTTCTTATTACTGATACTGACAGACGGTTTGTAACATTTCTCTTTATCGCGCGTAGAAAATAATTCTGCCTTGCAAAGAGCGACCTTTCACATGTATGCTACAGTTTTGTTTAGACTGTCCTGTAGGATCTCACGTACAGCTTATTTGCTTTTCTGTTCATTTCGGAACATCGCAGTATAAAATCAGAAAATATGGTCCCATGGTGTAGTAATTCAACAGCTTTTGCCTATGTACACACAGTGCATATTCTTCAGCCATTAGTGATAATAGAAATGTGTCCCTTGTCTTAGTTTTGATTAGTAGCGGGCTTTTATAAATTTTCTTTTACTATGATTTGATAAACGCTGCTGTTCTAGTGAAGGTTTTAAGTAATTAATTATAATAGAGAATAACCTACCAAGTGTAGAAAAGGAGAGTGTTTTGGCCACACGCTGCTGGTTAAACTTAGTGTTTAATTTTCACCGTAGCACACATTAAATCGTAATATTTTAATATTGTAAAGCTCTTGGAGCAACTTTTGTTCACTCCGAAAACATGAGCTTAAATTGATAAATACTCATTACCATTGCCAGATGTAAATCACAAATATGCCAATTTAATTAGCAGGAATAAAGAATTCAGCAGTTCTATGCTACTGTGTTCCTATTCCTAGATTATGACTAGCATTACTGGGTACTCGTGTTCTAAATAAAATGGAACACGTAAACCGTTATTGGGAATAAGAGGTGGCACCTAGATGTAATTACTTGGGGAAATTCGTGCGTAATCCATTATTGCTTGAAAGGAAGGGGTACGTAATCTGTTATGGCCTGAAAACATGGCCGTACGTAACGAATTATTGCATCAAAAAAGACTTTCAGTAACCCTTTGTCACAAGCGACTATTCTTGAATCAATGCTTTGCTTTCAAGCCCCTTTAAATGATAACCGAACCATATGAAAATCCTTCAGTTCTGGTGACTAATAAGTTATGCGTAATACAACATCATTTTTAGATATCAACTATTAACATTGTTGCTGATGAGTTATTTTCTTGGACGTTTTGCCCGTTGTGCAGCAAGACCATTCTTTTACATTTGTTTTTAATTTGGTCCTTAACTTTGGTTCTTGCTTTGAAATGTTCAGGTGGTTTTGGAACAAAGTTTGGATAAAATGACATAGTGTGCTCCACGTTAGTTTACCATCTTCTAACTAGTCTTGAAGTTGTTCTCATCCAAAGATTATATTAATGAATCGCTTATCATTTACAACCATGTTTATATTCTGAAGCTTGATAAGCCATCGTTGGATATATTTGCACATGTGTTCCAGGATAAGAAAAATTAATATTCCCATTTTCAACATACTTTTCAACTGTCAGTTTATTGTTAGCTGTTAACCTTGATTATGCTGTTTAAAGAATTATTACAAGGAATTATCGAACACTTGCATATAACTCATATTGCTTTATGTCAATCAATTTGAAAAGACTGTAGAGACATCCTTATGCATGGTATACAAGGTATTAAATAAAGGACAGAACACAATTAACCTTACGACGTATACACATATTATCAGTACTTATTCACCATTAATCTTATGAAATGGAATATAGATTCTTACAGAAATAACCACTGAGTTCATTATTTATACGGAGCTGCCTTTGGCAGGGATGTTCTCCTTCTAAGTTATTCACTGGAATTTACGTCTGCCAATAAATGTCCATAAACTTATTACATGTACAGCTATCTGACTTTTATATTACTGTTCATGTTCATGACGAATCAAAACGTGCCTTGAGAATTTAAGCTCTTTCATTTTTCTTAGCTATGATTATTTAATGGGCACATCCGTTGCTTAATCGACTCATGACATTTGAGGGTAATTGCTTTACAGTACGATCAAGTTAGAATCGTAGTGGTTGGCAGGTGAAAAATATTAAACTTTGCTGTTCTTCCAAATTAAGAAGTTACTTTCCGACTTAAGCACTGAAAGTTCCTGAACCTTGACTTTAAATGTCTTGTATTATAGTATAATGCAAATCGCGATTTATTAACAATACGAACATGTCTGTGAAATGTAATACGTCACTAATTCCTCAGTCTCACTGACATCTTTGATTTTATTTTCTGGCTACCATATGGATTGGTCTTTATGCCCGGAAGTTTTATAAAACTTATGTAGTTTTCGTCGTTGAAGGCGTGGTATTCGTAAAGAACATCGTATCCCTGCATGAGCCTGTTTACAGGCAGCAGTATACTGGATCAGTGGGCTAGAAAGTATTGACCTTTTAATTTGGTGCTGTTGGACCATTGAATGACATGTGGTGAAGACTATTGAAATTAGTAGTGTTACTGTCAGAATATTTACACTACCAATCATCATCATCAACATCATCATCATTATTATTATTTATATTATTATTATTATCATTATTATTATTGTTGTTGTTGTTGTTGTCGTGGAAAGATTCAACTTTTTAAATGGTATCCGATCTAAAATTATAATTGAACAATACCTGTTTCTTGATCTTGTTAACAACTGGAAGGTAAATCTCAAATCGTTGAACAAACATCTTGTCATCTTTTTGGGACGATGAAATCCAATTGTGGTCAACTAACCACTGACTGTCTGGAATCTTAAATACTGCAGTCTCCCCTGCATATAGATCCTTCAGACTGATATAAGCCCTATCTCCTGGCATTGATGGTTTTGTTGGAATGAGCTGAAATTCGAACGAGGTCGTGCATGTCAATTTAGTTCTACTTAAAAGGGATGTTATTGATGTTCCCGCTCCAATGCATTCACGTGGTAGCCTCCCCTCTGTGTATGTTAATATGTCGCAGTAAGAGTCTATGGCAGTTATCATTGATATTTTATAGCATATCATTGAAAAGGCCGATAGCATCTCCAGTTCTTCGAATATTTCAGGGTTGTCAACATCTTTAAGTTTTGCTGCGTCGAAGTCTGAATTAATAACATTAGCCGCCTGGTAAGCTGTGACAGCCCTCATATTATCCACAAGAGCGTCCATCAGTTTAAATTGAAAATCGTAAATCTCTTCGTAAGTGGCGATAAGCTTTTGAACTTCTACTTTTGCATTGGGACAGGTTCTTTGTGCGGCTAATACTGTTTTGGTTATACCGGAAACTGTCCCAGAGGTTGAGTCTAGAATGTCACATGCTTCACCGATAAGGTTATCCCAATATACTGTTATTGCCCGCAAGTCATCCTTTGTTACTGCTGGGGTATAATTATTGTAATCATCTAGAAATCTTTGTTTCTGAGCTTCAAATTCTGATGATAATGAGGACGATGAGGATGATGATAATGCGCTCGTACTTAGACTGGTTATCAAATTGGCGACATTGTTTAAATATATTTCGTTTTTTTTTAGTTTATCAACATATTTTTTGATCTCGCTGATGAGAGTGTCGAAAGCATCTTTCAGTCCGCCTGCTTTCGCAACATTGGCCATGGCCTGAGAGACTCCTTGAGTTGCATCAAGGATGTCAGTGGCACCTGTATCTCCAAATATTGCTTTTAATGGATTAAACGCGTCAGCTATTTCCAATGATAATTTCAGAACGGCCTCTACCTGGTCCCCAATTGCTGCTGCCAATGCTGCTTTTATTAGCTGGTCCATATAACTGTCCATTTTATTGGCTGATTGAGCTGATGCATTTTTGTACTTGCCCAATGTTTTTTCGATACCTGCTATATCAGCTCGAGCCTTTTTCCAGTCGAAGTCTGCTATTTGTTGGAAATATATCTTGAGTTCTCCAAAGTTGTTTTTCATCTCTAGTTTCAAATGTTTTGCCACAAGAAGCAAAGAATACTGTATTGTTTCACCAATATTTAAAATCTGCTCAAATCTTTTCTCTTGGAGAAATTTCTCATAATCCATGTCTGTACGTATCTGTTTGACGTTAACCCTGGCGTTCTTGCTAGCAAGATATGGCGTTAAGGAATCTATCATACTGTTGAACGTGCAGAAGGTCCTTTTCAAGGATGGAAATTCAGCAGCATGATCACATGGAAGGTCGACAGTATATGGAAGTAGCTCTATAACTCGACCAAAAGATTCAATCTGATTTTTCTGAAGGGAGTCATATAAGTGCAATGTGATCTCTTTAATCCACTTATTGACCTCGCTGTCGTTTGTGGATAAGATGTCTCGTGCTGCTGGAGAAGAGTGCAATTTTAGAAACTTCAACTTCACTGCATAGAAATGCAACCGCATTGCATTTTTCAGTATTTCGGAGGTGATGTTGTCCCATTGATCTCGACCAACATAAGTCAACAACTTGTCTACTTTATCTACTGTGTTTGTCAATATCTTCATCTCACAGATTTGCTCGGTAGATGAAGCTCGGCAAAACCTATCAATCTCTTGTCGAAGCCCTCTGGCGTTGATATTATCATACACCGACTTCATACGAAATACTAAATCGAAGGATGGCAAAAGGGACATTTTAGCCAGGAACAACCATACGTTTTGTACCTTTGGACCACAGTCAAGTCTAGCCATCCGAGGATGCTGGAACCAAGCTTGGATATAGTTGGCATATAAATACCAAGCAGAGTCTAATGCTAAGTTAAGTGTTTCTTGTAGGTTTCTGACATCCTGTTCAACAAGGTTACCGATGGTAGCAAAGTCTCTGAATGCACATATAGTATCATTGTCGGGTTTTGATTGTTTGCAATGGTCCTCCGTGACCTTCAATTGCTCACTGATATCAGAAGAGTTAAATATTTTTCGACCTGCAATATTCAAATATCTATTCCAGGTGGCCTTGAAGAGGTTTGGATCAGGTCCGTTTTGTCTTCCAGGTAAGGCACCAACGACACACAGTTTCCGGAAGTCATCGTGAGCAACTCCGAAATATCCGTCATCACAAAGGCAGATACCCAAACAAATCAATAGCACAAGCCAGGACATGATATGCAACCTCACTTTTGTCCATAAAAATAAAATAACGTCGTGGTTAACAAGAGCACATTCCAACAGATCCCCTCAAGATAATCGTCGTTATCTCACGTTCCACCTTAATAGACAATGCAGTACCTAAAATTGTTAATGCTCATATATGTTATTAATTGCATTTTTTAAAAAATACGAAAATGGAATACATTACTGGACTGTAATAATCTCAGGTGACATGTAATGCTCATTCGAATTTCTATAATTTGCACCTAGAATGGGCGATAATATCTCCTCTAAGGTTGATTCCTGTGTATGTCTGTATCATGTAAACGAACAATTACTTGGTGGGTCATTGCCGAAACCGATCTAAACCTAGAAATGGGTAGCGAAAGTTAAACCACTAGCATCTAATATCTATAAATTAAATTTGAAGCGTGTTTAATTGCAAAAGCTAATTGTTCATTCTCCGAAGATCCAGTAATATTCAAAACCGACCACGTCCATTTAGGAATGGGATTGTGGACTATATGCCGTAATATTTACTTACATACAGATTCCGAATTTGTTTCTAAAGAGCTTGACAATGTAGAAAACTGGTTCTACTGATACGGAAGATTTGACAACGGAAATGCTCCAATGACCACGCCCACTTTTACGTTTTGCAAAGCACAAGCTAGTACATTTTTACGAATTTACCTAGTTCAAATTAAAATCAAGACATTAATTAGATGGTCTGTAGCAAATTATCACAAACACACACATACACACACAAAGCAAAATAAAGGGGCCAAGCGCTTTAACCATTTTGTTAGACTTTTAACAGACATTAAAGTCAGCGTTGGAATAATATCTAAAAATGTCCACATGTGTTTATCTAGCAGAGATGGTGCCGAGTAGCATTCTCCATTGTGAGAGTTAGGCGAAATTTTAATGACGCAAAGATTGTTTTGTGTGTTGTGATAGTACATCTATATGTTAAATAGAAAGCGCTTGGTATGTAATGCATTTGCCCAATAGCTAAAATACAAGGCAGGAATTGATGGTAGATTGATTGATGGCAATGTTAAAAGGTTTCATTGCTCCTCAAATATCTGGTCAGCTTTAAAATGAATATTTTTTATCGACACATCTGACTAAGAAGCATATCTAGTTTCAATTATATTTGTTGAAAATATATGAAAAGAAAATTATTTGCAAATATTCACCAAAAGTTATTCAGTCAGAGAATTTGAAGCCATTCAACAAAATCTGGTATTGACTTTGGAAAAAGAAATAGAAAGAAAAATTGACGTGATTATCTTATCATGTTGCTGTCTATAAAAATATTGATATTTATTTCAATGACGCATTGCATTACGCGCATTTGTTAATTCGTCGTAAAAATCATCTTTGTTTTCATAATAATTCATCAATAAAACTATTATGTCTGGCTGTATGTATGAATTTACATACAAACACATCCACTGTATTTCTTGCACAGACAGATATACAAATATATTGGTCTTATATTGATTATGTAAATATAACAGTATATGTCGTTACAATTTCGCCAAACAATGATGACGAAGAATGCAATAATTCACTGTTTTCTCAGTAACTCAGCACATTCAGATTTACAGATATCGGAATTTTAGGTTTCATTTTCGATATTGATAAACAAGTAGAAGAGGACACGGCAATGTACTGAAAGGAAACGATCACTTATATGATAGATAAATAATAACAACCATCGAATCAAACATACACAAAGAGACAGAGACAGAAGGGCACTAGTTAGAGGCAAGACCAAGATAAAGGCTATTTTGGGGCAAGACCAAGATAAAGGCTATCACCAGTCCATATAATCTAGTATTAGAAAACCATCTTTCAGAGTAAATTTCTTTTTTCAGAGAGATAGTTTGTCCGAGAGAATCTGCGTGACCAAACAGAGGACAAAGACAGGTTTTACTGAGTTGGATGCTTTCTGAATCTAAGGAGCACCTTTTCAAGTGCAAGCAACACAAATAAACAACATGTACACAAACGCAATAAAATCAAGCAAACCAAACACACCTGACCGTCTACTTTAAGATGATTTGTTTGCGTGGATCTCTTTAGATAAAAGGCAGCGATAACTAAGTTATTTCACTGAGAACTTTCACTGGTTTTTGAAAATGACGACAGTACAGTAAAATATGCAATCTTTCAATCATTCATTGACGAGTTACTTAAAAGTCATAGGAAGAAATCATCAGCGTATATAGGGGTAGATGTAGCGCCACCTGGTAAACGATATCATATATACCTCTAAAACATTACAGATATGTCAATCTTCTCACCCAGATAATGGTAAGCTGGAAAACTTTTTTCAATAAATAATTTGGATTGAAATCGTGCGGAACTTATGGTCATGTGCTTTTAATTGCATATGTTGTTTCTTTTATCCCGCAAGCTAGCAGTTGTTAGTATTCTCATACGCCGAATTCAGTTACTGTAGTCACTTATGGTAGATAATGTAAGGTCGCTGCCCTCTATACATGATACTGCGAAAAAGATCTGCTAATGGCCTTCCTGCAAATAGTTTAGTGTGTCAGTCAGACTGAAACATATTTGCCCTCTTGCTTAATTTGTCCGTCTCTGCAACAAACTGGATGGAACTGACTTTGCATTAAATGACAATGATAACATGATATGATTTGCATTTCACTGTTTGAATGTTAATGCAAGGTTTGTTCAGTGTTTCTGTTGTAAAAACACTTGTTTTAACCATGAATTTGCATGTTTTGCATTTTTCTATGGCAGGTTTATATTAGAAATCCTCTCTTGAAATCATGTGCTGCTTATTAATGGGCTCGTGATTGTCAATGATTAATATTTTTAGGGTCGCTACACTATAATTTGAACGATATAATTATTTTTTTATCTCCATTTCTATTTCGTCTCTTAAGTAGGTCTTTGGGGCTGTCCATTATTGTTTGATATATTACAACTTCTATGACTGTTAATATAGTTCCAAAAATTGATGTCTTTAGACAGTTCTTTCAATCTTAAATCTAATGTTTCCCCGCCAGAGAATATCTCGTGCATTCTAAATGTTTTTTTTTTCCTGTAGGGGCGATGCAGTATCTACAGAGAGGACTGGATGGGAGAAGGTGTTGTTGCTTGTCGGTTCGTTTAGAATATGTAATCGTATGTGAATTTTTTTCGGGCCAGCGTTTGTTGTTGCGTTCAAAATAAGTGTAATTTGTATCGCAAATTTCCGCTGCGAGTTTATTGGTCCTTTTCATATAAACATGTCCAACGCTTGTTATTTTATGTCATTTTATGTCAATGTCATAAAGGAAACAGCTTTTTAAGTATTGTGTTTGGAACAATGGTTATGGGTATGTCTTCAAATACATTGGGATATGATGCCCGTATTTGTAATCATGAACCAACAAATAATTCAGACATATCGTTTTCCCTCATCATGCAAGATATTAGTGTAGAAAGAAGAGTGAGTGTCTAAAGGTGGATATACAATAGTGTGTCTATTAATTAGAAAGTCATTTGCATCTTGCAGATAAGAAGACCGTGTTGATGTATGAAATCTTATGCGGAACTGCGATAAAATCGAACAGCAGCAAATACAAGGAAAACACAAAGAGTAAACAATGCAAAACAATGGGTTGAACAACATTCTATACACTAAGGAATGACAAATATTGAACGTGTTCCCTTTGTTCTAACTTCCTGCCCATATTTTCAAAAGTAGGTCGAGTCATACGAAGTTAGTGGCATGTTATTGTATCCATTATTGTTTGAACAGTAAAGGAAGTCTTTACAAATGAATCTCTTATAACACACCGCAGATGTACATATTGAGAGATATACACGCCAAGTCAAGCTAATATAAAACTGAAGCGAAATACATGCCATCAACAGTCACACTATCAAGCGCAAGCAGAAAATATTATCAATTTCATTACATGGAAACTCGATTCCATCCAAGATGCATAAGCATTTCAAAAGCACAGATATATAATTTTGTTAAAATTTCATAACGACAAATCTCTGTGAGAAATCTTTTGACAGCATGTAATTTTCCGGGTGAACTGTATGGCAAACGTCTTTCGTATCTTCAACTGTTATAGTTAGCGCCAAAGCTTTGCATACAATTCCATGTTTTGCTCTGTTTTTGGTACTTCGTCAATGTTTGGCCTAATATTCTTGACTGTTTACAGTGCTATAATATTGGAATCATAGTGCAAGCTGTCGTTCAGTAACTAATAAATTCAAAATCATTCAGTGATTTATTTCTAGTATCTCAGCTTTGCTTTTATAGATACACATTGAGTTTTGAGACAGCGGTAGCATGTAACAGGGCCATGGATTTATTATTTAAGGCCTATTTAATATTCAACATATTATAATATTTTGGAATTTAACTGTAAGGTTCCATTAATAAACTAATATGCAAAAGGGTAACGTAAATCATAAAACGCCAATGTTAACTTAATTCCCTTAGAATGATGCTGAGGATATAAAAATGTTGCCAGTTACCATGATTATTGTCTCTGTCACACGGTGGTAAGAAATAAACTTAGGCAAAAATTAATAAAAGTCTCTGAAGTGTGAGCCTGACATATAGGTCACTATTATCAACTTTCGGCAAGAGACTGTTGTATACAGATATACGTCCAATTAGTCATTATCATTGCTTTATCATGAACAGTGCCACTGATGTTACCCTAAAACCACAATTAACCAAAATCTTTGGAACATGAAATATCAGTCATAGGATGTTACCCTAAAACCACAATTAACCAAAATCTTTGGAACATGAAATATCAGTCATAGTGATCTATTTTAAAAAGCGGACGTGAGACAGAGGTGCAAACTCTGAGCCTGTGGAAAGTATTGACTTTCTCTAGTTGTGAGGGTTTGGTATTCATAAAGATGCAGATAGGACATATACATAACACTTAACATTTTAGGACAATAGTTAGGTTAGTAATGTAGGTTATATTGACAGCTTTTAATAATTAACTTGTAGTACTTTTTTAACCCTTCATCAATGTTCATGATTATAATTACAACAATACGTGTAAAAAGTACATACAGTTTATATCTGGTCAGCAACCCAAGTCCATAAAGGGTGAAACACAACTCTCAGTTACCTGATTTTGTTGTAAATGTAACGGACTAACAGGGATGCATAGAATAACTAAGTATCACGATTTTAGCCTTGCACATTGCCAGAGATATTTGTATAAACACAAAATGTAACTTGTAAAATATGGGTCTTAGCTAGTACTGTTTGTCACAAAGCCGCAGTGTTGATATAACTTATATAGCATTTATACGTATCATATATTGTAAAATAGTCGTATAAATGGTTATCTTACAAGAAAAGAGATTAAATAATCAGGTAACTGAGAGTCAAGAAGGTTTGTCAACTTTGTTCACAATTTCTGTGTGTACATGGTTGCTATTTTTATGTGCCAAAAATATGTTACAACTATACAAGATCAATTAAGTTGGAACAAACACAAAATCCCTTACCTAACCATCTTGCCTTGTGTTATCTGTGTCAGATGGTTCTACAGGCAGAGAGGTATGGCATATATTTGAACGAAAGTATCATGAACAAAACTTTGTGCATGGTACACTTAAACTTTATCCTGCCACAAAGGATGTATGTATGGAATGGAATTGTCTTATTTTGTAATTGCATAGTGAAGCCTTTTATATCGGTACTAATGTTTAAAGCTGGATAAAAATGAGATACTCTTCTCAAATACAGAATTTAAAATCTGATTTTATAAATTTCACTCTTGGAAGAAGTTCTCGCAAGCATTGATCTTGCTATACATATCCACATCGAACTTACTGACATTGAAAAATATGTACAGAGAAACATGGCCACGTATATTGAAAGTTAACAGCAGATACCACTGAAAGAAAAATTAATTGAATGGCTATTGTTATATAAGTTCTAGCTCATAAAATTTCCTAATCCTCATCGGAGGAAGAAGTATTCTCTTTTATTATACAACTCCGTACCGGCTAGGTTCTACAAAAATGTTTTTCCTTCTTTGCATGTCCCAACTCTAAGGCAAAAGCTGCTAAATATGCAACCTTTCATTGTACGAGTGAACATACAATCAGCTACCATTCAAGTTGTTATCTCCGTCGTAATTGTTAGTAAATATTATTCAGTATCCATTGCAATAATACGTTTATGGAAACTTATATTGAAAGTTACCTGCAGATTCCGCCGCGGAAAGTAAAATTAATGCAATGGTTACTTGTTATAGACCTAACTGATAAAATTGTCTATTGTTCATCGAAGCAAGAATATTTTCTTTTATTATACAACTCCGTACCAGTTAGATTCTGGAAAAACGTGTTTCCTTCTTCGTATGTCATTTACTGCAGCTATCATCTCTACGGAAAAAGCTGCAAATTGGTCCCTTTTCTTGTACGAACGAACATACAATCTTTTACCATTCTCGTTGTTATTTCTCTCGTAACTCTTAATAAATATTATTCACTATCAATTGCAATAATGCTTATGAGCTAGCATAAGTGGTCTGAAAATGGCTAATCATCGAATTGACATACATACATACATCATCGAGTTGAGATAAAACTTCACCTACTACTATTAATACTAGTACTACTGCCTCTTGTACTACTACCACCACTACTACTACTATTATTACTACTACTACAAGTACTGCTATTAAAACAACAATAACAACAACTACTACTACTAAACCAATTCACGAGAGTTAAAACATTTCTGGATTACTTAGTAAGCAAAATACTAAACTTTCGTAAATTATTGTGATTAGCATTTGAAACAAAAACACACCCTTTGCACAATACAATTATATAATGTCTGATTACTCTATTTTATGCATCGCGTTTTATTATAATTCCAATATTTCATATTTCATGAATATATTAGCTTCAAGGCATGATCCAATGGTGATTACTACTTTTTAATTTGCTCGGTAGGTATGAGATTAATGTGTGAATTGGAAAAAACTATTAAAAGATGGCTGCTGAAGAAACTACAGCTTGAAACCACTTTTTACGTTAATAGTCAAACCAGTACCTGAAATATTTAGCGGTTGTACATTTTATGGTTACATTAACAAAAGAAAATAAAAGCTAGAGTAGATTACGTAGCCATTTCAGGCGAAATGTTATGCTCATTTGAAGGACTGTATACTTTAGAACTCTGTAATGGCCCAAGAAGATGTCCAAACTTTATTTTCATTATTTTAAAAAGTGTTTTATGTAGTTTGTAAAGACATACCTTTGTCTTTAAAAATATGTTTCATTTTTCATATTTATCGCATGCGATGACGTCATCCGCGGCCGCTAGAGAGAGTTGTAAAATGCGGGGAATGGGAAAAATACAGCTGATTGAAATGTATTTATACAAATTATACTATCATTGCGGTCATGCAACAACATGACACTTTCAAGACGTTTTCCTTATTAGATATGTTGAAAATTTTATGTTTCTTCACTCATGCGGACTACGTTAACAATAAAGAAAATGGTTATATTATAATGCCGTCATTACTGTTAAACCGGCATTAATGTTATGTTTAATGTTAAATATAAAAATCGGCAATTGTAATTGTCTACTACTGGTAATTTACACCTATCAGCAGAAACAAAATTTATTTAAATCATAAGCAAGAAATGTATATAAAACCGAATTTGCCTCGTCATAAGTTAGTTTTATACCGGATCAGCTTCATATTCTCAAAAGTTACCCATGTAAAATAACTACTACTAAAGAACATCTGACGCGATTCAGAACATACTATATAAAATGTCTTAAATAGGTATCTCGACGGAACAATTCATTGATATATCAGTTACCTGGGAAATGCCAAGGGTCATTTTCCTAGTTGGCATACCGATCGAAGATTTTGTGTTTTTGTACATTCATGAATCATATCAGATGTAACAAAATGTGATATATTAAGGTAGATTCGAATCTGCCAAACCCACATTTTCTTCCTGTTGACCACTTTTACCAATATTTATTTTCTGCTTTGTTGTTGTGTGTGTGTGTCTCTGTGTGTGTGATATGTTAAAGAATAACTAAATAAATGCTCGAAAGTTTACACGCACATAATTACATGTGTCGCGCTGAATTGCAAATGGACATTAATAGTCAAAGAAAGTAAACTATTCCGGACACAGGTGACAATGGGAGAAGGCTTTTATGATTAGTTATTAACCCAAACACAACATTTCCAAACACCGGCAATGCCAATTAGAGGTTAATTGCTAATTTTAATATCTACTTGGCATTGCCCGATGTTGGAAATGTTGAAACAAAACCCAAAGAATAATAGAGGTTCTTACTGAAATTATTCGCGCAGTATCGATAGAGTACTTTTCAGACATGGTCCATGGCCAGTTTTCGAATGCCAGAGAGAAAGAACTTAATAGAGACCCAATACAATTTAAAAGTCAGTCATTCGTTAATTAACTTAGAGGACATGGGGCAAATAGTGTGTTTAAATTACTTTAATTCAAAAGAAATAGCATTGATATAAATGAGCCACGAGCCACTTATTGCCCATTTACAGGAACAATCGTTTAAGCCCACAAAGTTTCTTCAACCAGCTTAGGATGATAAATAACAGTAAGATTGACATAAAGTCAGACTTCACAAAATACACCATTCTTGACAGAATCGACTAATATATTTAAAACTTGAGACAGGAAACGTCGTAGTGTGCACCTACAAAATCACCCAAAGATTAGCTAAAGAATTTGGTCAAAACCCCTCTTTAAGCCTAAAATGAGACAAAATCAGAACCGCATTCCAAAATAGTGCCTGAAAAATCTCATTTTAGTCAATTATTTCTGTTTCCTGCCCACCCTGAAAGAATCCACAAGCAAGAGGAAAACATATTAAACTTTATTGTTCGTTTCCACCAATCATATATTTAACCATCAGAGGTTCAATAAAATCAATCAATCACCTTGACAGAGGTAGGGACAAGAAGGTGTGCCAGTTTTGTTTACAACGTCTGAATGTAGATGGTTGCTATTTTTATGCCCCAAAATATGTTACAACTATACAAGATCAGTTGAGTTTGAACGAACAAAGAGTCTCTTACCTTACCACCTTGCCACGTGTCATCTCTGTCAGACCTGGTATGTATTAGAACGGAAGTCGTGTGAACAAAACTATTAATATATACACTTGAACTGTATCCTGTGACAAAGGCAGTATGTATGGGTTGGATTTACCTTGTTTGACTTACTAATTTTCATAGTCAACCTTTTTAAATTGGCATTGGAGTTGTAAAGCTGGATAAGAATGATATATTATTCTCAATAAAAATATTGAATTTTATATTTTCATCCTCTGGAAGCAGTTCATGATAGCATTCATCTTTGTACACATACCCACGTGGACCTTAACTTACATTGGAAACTATGTTCAGATAACATGGTCATATATGTTGAAAACTACCTGCAGATACTGCGGTGCTGAAAACAAATATAACGCAATGGTAACTTGGTGGAAGTCCTAACTCATGAAATGCCTTAATCCTTATCAGATATAGAAGTATTTTCTTTGATTACAGTGTGTTACGTATATGTAATTTAATTACTTGTTTGTTAGTTTTAAATCTGTTCATTTTTTTTTTTTATTCCATTACATGTTATTGTAATGATAACTTTATTCACTGGATTTGACATTCTTCCAGAAAATTCAGCTCAGTTCTTTTTAGCCCGATAAACAAGCAGTAGCTTGTTTACATTGTATCAATCGGTGACCTAGATCCTGGTAAACAACTTTTTAAACATTTTAAAAAATTCATTCCCAGTGAAGGAATCACTGATTTCAGTCAAGGTCATATCTGGCCTACGTGATAATAGACTTGTAGCCTTTTTTGCGACGCTCGGACTAAGTGATCACGTGACCCATTACGAGGGTCTGAATTGCGTCTTAGTTAGGCTTAAATCTTAGTTCATAGTGATTTTTTTTTCGTCGGTCGTAATTAATACCTTTGGAGATGAAAGATATTTCTGATTTGAATTTTTCTATTTTTAGGAATTAATAATTTATTTTCCCTGGAAACCACTTGTGCTCATTCAAATTCTTGGACAAAGACATTTATTGGAAATTATTCGGAATTCTAAAGCCGGATTATTATTCTTGGTGATTCAACAAGTAATGTTGACACGTCAACACAAAACAGGTTAAAGAAGACGTCATCGCCTTCCATCTTGGAACTTCATCGGGATTCGAACGGTGAGTCACTTAGGACTTTTTATTGTCAGGACTTATAATTATTAATTCTAGGATTAATTTTGGATTAGATTCATAAACCGTAAGTCCTTTTTCATATTTTTACCTTGTTTTTCTAGGGAAATAAATTATTTGCTAAATTTTGCAAAGCTTGTTGGCTTCACTCTTTTCTTTGTTACTTTTGTACGAGCCTGGACACGTAACAACACTGTATATAAATATGTTTTCTTCTTCATCTGTCATTTACTTTAGGTCATTCCGTTGAGACAAAAGCTGCTAAATATTGCGTAGTCTCTTGTCCGAGTAAATACACAGTCTTTTACCATTTTAGTTCGTATTTCAATCGCAATTGTTAGTAAATAGTATTCAGAATCCATTGCATTAATGCTTATGAGCAAGCAACAGTGATCTGAAAATGACCAAACTTTGTATTTTACACTCTTTCTATTCTGATACATTAATTTCAATAAGTGTGCGGTCATACTGTTAAAATCTCATTATTTTCGATTTTCCGTGGTGAAAGATGAATATGATCGGAACTGTTAAACATGATTTATCTTTTCATCTCGAACATGGAGTACATATTTATGCTCTGGAAAACTGGGTTCGGTCTGAGTAGAGAGTTGGACATTTGAAACAAAATGTTAAAGTTTCGAAAGGTACTCATTAAATTAACATAGAGACAACATCCAGTACGGAGAGAATGTCTACTACTACTGCTGCAACAACTACTACTACTGCTACTGCTAGTATTATTACTACTGCAAGTACTAGACCAATTCACTATAGTTACAGCATTCCTGGATTACTCAGTAACTAAAATACTATCATCGTCTATTATTGTAATTAGCATTTGAAACATAAATACTCCTTTGAAAAATACGGAACCGTGGAGTGGAACCTTAATATTATTTAATGTATGAGCAATATATTCTACACAGTTCATGCATTATAATTCCAATATTTCATATTTCACGACAATATTAGCTTTAGGGCATGATCCACTGCTGGTTTGTCTTTATCTGATCCGTATATACAAGACTACTGTAAGAAATGACAAAATATGGTACATGATGGCTGTATCAATTACAAAAGAAACAAGGGCGTGAAACCAGTTGGCTTTTTGTAAAAAGAATGATCTCGTTTGTATGGAAGTTTCTTTTAAATACCTATTTTACTTAAATCACACTATCATGGCAAATTAATGAATATCAATGTATCCTTTAGCTCGACGTATGTAATTATCTGCGGGTAAATTGCACACACACACACACACACACACACACACACACACACACACACACACACACATATATATATATATATATATATATATATATATATATATATATATATATATATATATATATTGGAGAAAAAGAGAGAGGGATGCTGTGGTATGGATTTTCCACTAAAAACAAGGACAATAATAATAATAATAATAATAATAATAATAATAATAATAATAATGATATTATTATTATTATTATTACAGGGAACTTCCAATTCGTGAACTGTGAGTATGCACACCGAGATCTTAATGGCTGCATTTTTTAAAAATTCTCTTTCTATTAGAATATGAACAGTTTGGCAACTTGCAGGTATGCTTACTAGCGTATGTTTATCATGCATTGCCTTAAAGGCTTATATTTTGATTTTAGAAATGTTTGTTTTAAGCTCGTGTCTTAAGCGCATAAGACGCTTTGAAAGCGTGCATGTACACAGGTCACAACGGTTAATTCAGTAGTACAGTGGGAATCATAAAGTAAACATGGGAATGGTCCGAATAGATTGCTTTTCACAGGCGTTGGAGACACGATCGGTGATCTCTGTGTGTATGATTTGTAATATGTCTCTATAGATTCTTCATTTGCTTTCTGTATTGCTGGTTATTCAAGGAATAGAATCCTATCCAGACCCTGGGATGGGCAGACCGGAGAGACCGCCAAAAGATACTGCAAGCCTGAATGCCAGTCTTATAGAATCTGTCACCGATACACCGAAAGATTTGGTAATACCGACTAGAAATGTTTCTGATACGAACGCATGGCTCAACCGGAATCAAACAAGGCGTTTCAGTGACATAACTCAACCGGTAGCAATGCCTACTGATTCAGCAAGAGCAACATCCACCATTTTACCCCGTCACAATTTACACATGGAGAGGAACTAGGCCCAGCATTCGGCTCTGAAAATCTGCAAAGATCAGATAACCTTATACAGATCATGAGTGATATCTGTGCTGACGTGAGACGCCTGAACGATAGATCTGATCGCTTTGAACATATAATTGAACATCTAATTAAATCAAATATAGAATAAAAAGCGCACAACAACTTACAAGAAAAAAGTGAATGACATCAACGAATCGGTAGTAAGTCTACAAGTAAAACTATTGGATAACGAAAAGAAGCTTGAAAATCAAGAAGCACAACCACGCAGAGACAGCTTAATCATCTACGGTATTTCGGAAGTCAAGAGTGAAAAGTGCAACTACACGGAGAAACGATAAGAGAATATATATATATATATATATATGTATATATATATATATATATATATATATATATATATATATATATATATATATATATATATATATATATATATATATATATATATAAACCATTGGACATCGATGAGTCGAAAATTGAAATTGAACGAGCCCACCGATTACATTCGAAACGGATTCCAAGACCAGCATTTGTTAAGTATTCTCGCTTCAAAGATAAAAAGAAACAGTTGAAAAAAAAAAGTAATGAGAAAGACAGCCCGAATCAAAGCAAAGGGGGAAGAGAGAGAGAGAGAGAGAGAGAGAGAGAGAGAGAGAGAGAGAGAGAGAGAGAGAGAGAGAGAGAGAGAGAGAAGGATGAGTAACGGCAACTGACAGCGAATATCAAAATGTTTCAGAAGAAACTCAAACACATATCTGATGACCTCCTAGAAAGAGTACGTCAGGCAGGTAGACCTCTTTATCCTTTCTTGATCCAGGCACTCAGGTATGGTAAAGCAGCCTTCTTTAAATATGACAAACTGGTTATAAATAGAAATGAATATGTGTTTAATGATGCAATGCACGGTAGAGTAAGTATAAATGAAATATAGGGGTCTGGCTGAGGCAATTTTACGCATGTGATACATAATGTGCAAACGTGTAGTGAAATTAAGTTCTTTATCTGGATATTTCCGGTTTAACAAGAAAACGTTCTAGTAAATTAAGATGGATTGTAATAATTTGATTAATTATACGCTCATGATAAAATCAAGATAAGTGGTGTCATGTGTTACATAAGTGCCAGAGATAAAAATCTTAATGCAAAACGTTATTCAGGTGGTATTGCTGTATACATGAGACATAACTTCAATATCAGTCAAATTGAGAGTAGCAAAAAATAATGTCTGGTTGAAATTCTCCCCTTGTGTACAAACTGTACAGGATGGCTTAATTTTTGGTGTAGTATATATGTCACCTGAACACTAGTCAATACATGCAGAAGGCTTGTTTGCCATTATAGAAAACGAATCGGAACATTATGGAGTTAATGTATTAAAAAAATCACCGATTTCTTATCGGTGGATATTTCAATGCCTATTCCTCAACAGAACCTGATTTTATTTTAAGATCATTGATACGAATATTGCTTATGTCGAGGATTTAGATTTAAGAGGGAGATCAAATAAAGACAGAGAGAAAATAAGGCCAAACGTTTGATGTATCCATGCGGGCAGCATAATCTTGAAACCAGGTCAAAGTTAGCAAATGGTTGTTGAGTCACCACTTACGGAATGAGCGACGTCTCGTAAATTTCCTAATTTAGCTCAAGTCTCGTCGATGAAAGGGCAAGCACGAAATTTGAAAATCTCTGTAACCTCATAAGTTTGCTTGAATTACTAACGACAGAAGATCAACTGGCGAATATTTCATGCTAGACTGAAACAATTACAGCCAAAAGAGAAGATGGATGGTTAGGGTACCTATATATTTATTATTGTACATAATATTTATTATTTTGCTTCCTAAATACAGGTAACGCCTTGCAAACACCTGCCATGAAAATGCTTGTAAATTTTATTTTTATTTTCATTAGACTCTTTCTTAGAGATTGTTGATAGTATCTATATAGAAAATGATTTCCAAGACAGAGGAATTTGGTAAGCGAAAGACTAGTCACTAACGTAGTGGAAACGCTAAAACATAAGCCCACAAATCAGTGCGACGTACCAACGAATACTGCCTTATACGTCTGATGTTCGTTCGTAGCTAATGACGTCTACAAAAATATTTTATAATATTCAGAATTATATGCTTTAGATACACATCAATATAGATGGTATATTTATCTAATGATAATCCATATGAATATAATGAACAAATAGTCATAGAGATTAAAGAGTGTGCGAATGTGTGATGCTCCGAATTCTCACACGTATTCAGTATGCATGGATATATTATGCAAAGTTTTGTTATATTATATGAACAGCATGATTTAATAGCCATAAGGTGGGTACGGATTTACGAAAGTAGGGCGTATATTCCCTATACTTCCAAAGCATATCTTAGTTATTACGTTTGACATTTGACATTTATTTAAATTTTGACACAAACAAATCTGATCACTCTTGCCTGTCAGTTCCTAAAGATGTCAACTATAAACATTATGATGTACGTAGCCATCATCGAGGATAGGTTCTATTTTCTTCCTTAACGTCAAAGAGGCCGACTTGTCGCATAGCTTTATTCAATTACACGGCTGAATTTTACTATTAGAGCCGAAGAATTAGGCATAGGAGCTCCGGAAGTTAATCAAGATAGTGTAAGGTAATATGGCGGAATAGAAGTTTTTGCAATTTCGTGTATTGATTTCTGATTCGATTTCGGCTAGACATTCCCTTTACAATTAATCAAAGGTAAATTTTGTATCTTGCACCAGTCCATATCTGCTGTCATCACAGCTATTTATTTGTGTGTCAGTTTCGCTTTTACAGGCTGAATATCGCTCAGTTATGCATTCAAAATCACAAAATATATCACACGAGGCCTTTAACTGATGCTTAGATCTTGAATCTTATAAACATATATTGAATAAACTACATTGTTAGAAAGTGTCTTTAGTTCTGACAATACCTTTGGTATGCTGAAAAATGCAGGCTTATTTATATCTATTTATCTGTGGTGACACCAGTTTACAGTTGCACAAGAATGTTGTAGTCATTATGACCGTCACAATAAAATATACGTAACATGTCGGCTAATTTAGCATATATTTGAGGCATTTTAATAGGATTAATATAGTTTCTCGCAATACCGTTCTTTCTTCAATTTCCAATATTTGACAAGCATTTCCGATTGTAATAAATCTGTGCTCTGCTTTTACCGGTCATCTGTCAGATCACTGGCTGTCATTCGAACTTTATTTTGATGGTAAATCTACATGATCACTTAATGTATTTTATACACAATCTCCATAACATTAAAGAAATAATGCCTTTATTTGAACGTTTGCAGATCAACCTAGCTTTCTGATCTTGATCTAAACAGGAACATCTAAGCATTACCAACCATGAGCGATTGATATATATATATATATATATATATATATATATATATATATATATATATATATATATATATATATATATATATATATATATATATATAATTAGTTAAATTTTCAATCCTGCCAAACATCTACGTTTAACTTTTCCTATTTTGTAAACAAAATCTGTTATTTTTAAAGTAAAATGAATGTGCAAATGACATTATCTTCAATTAAATATATTTACAAACCTTGTCTTGTAGTATGCTTCTCTCTACTCAATTCGCTCTAACACCTGAGTGGGTCATTTTCAAAATATGATCTTCAAATATTTATGTGCAATCCAAATTACCGATGTATTTCCACTGAGGACCTTCATAAAATATTATTTGATATCATTGAAAAATTCGTCAATCAGTACTCATTTAAATTTCTTTGAACAGATTTTCGCAGTCTTTTAGAAACGGTTTTGTTTAAATCATCAATGTTCATTCATATCAATTCTTTTAAATATTTATATTTATTTAACTAGAGCTATTTCAATATATATATATATATATATATATATATATATATATATATATATATATATATATATATATATATATATATATATATATATATATATATATATATCGCTATTTTAAATGTGTTTGTTAAAACGTAAGAATTGATTTTAATCTTAAAGTTTACCAAAAGCCCATCAGCACATTTTGCACTCTTAATCCCTTTGGACAGTGATCTCTGCAGTTTGAACTCTTAATCCCTTTGGACAGTGATGTCTGCAGTTTGAACTCATCTGGTCTCCTAAGGGACAAGATTCACATTTTATTCTAAGGTGGATTGGGAAGGTTGTCGCTTTTTTTCTAACCCGCGGTAGTCGAAGAAGAGATACTAGGAGCTCCGAAAGTAATTCAATCTGTCGGCATAGTGAAACAAATCTCTAGAGATTCAATGTGCAGCACACTGTCAAATTGTGTGTAAATGATCTTGCTTATTAACACTAAGAACACTGGCTGTATATTATCATACTAGTAGACTTCACATTCGGGACACTACGTTTAAAGATGAATACAGTAGCACTCCATCACGTATTCGCATTTGCTAAAATATTTCGTTATCTTAAGGCAACAGTTGCAGGAATTATTTTAGTACGATTTCAAGTTAGTTCCAGCAAAATCTATTTATGTCCTCTCTGAACTATATTTTGAAATACCATAGAGGAACATTAATATATATCTTTTTATTTGTTTTTCAAAAACTTATTTGATAAGAAATATTTACATAATAAAATGATGAACAGCACGTAAGCGAACACACACGTGTTCTAGCTGTGAACAATAAAGAAATGTTGAGGAATAGTTAACATACGAGTGAGTCTGAATATAAAAAAAATATTTCCAAGCGAATATAAACATATTAGAATTAAAAAGTCTTCAAAACGTGAGCAAGTCAGTCAGCAATAATGAACATCGAAATATGTGTAGATTATAAAACTGCATCAGAGGCGATAAAAACCGGTTGGCATTTAGACAGAGGTGTGAATAATGGTAAGCATGAGGGAGTGAGTGAAAACATTAATACGTTTCTCAAAGGGAAATTGTCTGCAACAGCAAATCGATATTAATTTGTCTTTTTTTTTTGGTTCAGACAATTATACAATATTTAATTTCACAAAATAATGGTCGTACTCTATCTGCTAATACATTATAGTCGTAATGTGAAACAAATTTCCATTATTACTAATTGTTCAAACATAATTCCTGGCCACAAATTCTTCCCCAAATGGACAACGACACTATGTTTTATTGCACCTTGGGCTATTTAATATTTCCTTTGATTTTAGAAAGTTTGGCCTAGAAATGGTTTCGTTTTTGAAAGAACATTTTATCCTTAAACCAGGTGGTAATATAAAAAACTATAGGTTGTTAGTTATACCAATGATTACGATGACATCAGTGTATATTTTACAGTCCAGGGATCTGGGATAATTATCATTTTCAAAAGAAACGGGTAGTCCAAAATGTTATGGCATGAGGAAACTACATTTAAATGTACGTGAAATACAACAATATATTTGTATAATAATGGCCATTTGTGCACTACGGATGATGATCTCCTATCCACCACCTTGCTTCGTTTATTTTGCTACGACTAAATTTTACTTAAGCCTTACCCGAAGATTACCCTTGGTTCCACATAGTTGGAAGAATGATGGTATCACTAGCGCATAACTACAAAACATCCTGCCAACACCGTCGACCAAACAGCAAGGTCAACGTTTTCTTGGTCTGTTCATCTTATATCTATCCTCGACATTTCGATTAAGAACCGTTACCCCAGAGATGGAAATGTTACTCGAAAAATGCAGATGTGGCACTTTACATTGATCGGAAAGTGTTCAAATAAGATTGAATATCAGGTAAAGTTTTATGACGGAGGGCCGAGTCATAGAAATCCAAAATTATGACCCTCATACTGTACAAAAAAATGAACTCAAACAAAATACTTCCACATTAGAAACCATAAAGTGTAGGGGAAACTTCAGTGACATTGTGCACATTTCATTAAACCTTAAAGAGAGGGTTATGTTTAAATCTTTTGTTTTTTTATTTTGCAGATTTCTTTTTTGATTTTTTGCGTGTGAGGGTTTTTCTTTTCTAACCGTCTAGAATCTTCAATGAAAGTGTTTTCATAACAGTGTACATTATAGTATGAATCTCTCGAAATTATATGAAATATTACCTTTATTCTGAGTAAGATATTTAAAAACAACGTTTCAATGTTGGCTCCGAAGTAAAATTTGTGTCAAGGCTGTTGCATAAATAGAAGGTACAGCTGTAACCTGCAGTTGTCCTTAGTGCACGAGCCTGCACTATATCGCAATCTGAAAATGCTTAAAACACAATGAAACAACGTCATTGATAAATTTTAAATCTGTTTGTCAGCTGTACTGTTATTTAATGAAACCATTGTCATGTAGAAAAAATGAATATAAAAAGGTATGTGATAAGTACTTGAAGGTTATATAAACAAATATACTGAACATCTAATTCCTCTTGTAAAAGTAACAAAACATTTTCATAATAGTGACCCAAATCGTTCTTCCAGGACAAAGGCGTTGTATGTAAGCACCTTTTTAACAGTTGTTATTATAATTACTTGATAGCGGATGAAGAGTTTGACCTGGTTTATCAAAATATGTCCTTGACAGAAGACTGAGCTGGACAGATGCAAATTAAAGTTATGGATCGAGTTAAAGACTGATAAAATGAGGGGTCTGTGCAAAAGTTTATTCTGAAAGAGTTCTAAAATATATTCTGTTTTTTTTTTTATTTTTCTTGGCAAAGGGGTATGGGGTGATGTTAATAGTTTTAATCAACATTCAATTTATCCGCAGAAGAAAGATAGTAATCTAATAGTACCTATGCTTTGAGTCCTGAATAAGAATGAACTCATTAGATCTTTATGTATGTTATGTTTCTACAGTTAGTCTTAAGTCGTTATTCCCTCTTATCATTACTCATCATCACTCCATCTCTCCATCAAATAAATAGCAATTAATGTATTTCGTGATCATAAATAAAGTCGAACAGGTATTTTTGTACATTAGGAACATCCGCGCGTTGCTACAGCGTATAATAAAGAACAAAAATTAGATGTTCAGAAGATAAGAAAGCTAGGCGGTTTTGTCCATGTACCGGCGGGTGAAGCTTACCTTTTACCATATTTTGTTACTAATTCAGTATAATTATAAGTGACCTTGAGACTGGTTAAGGAGAAATTATTGTCGTATGTAATAAATTTCTTTCCAGGATTTTCTTGACCCTATTATATTTCTATTTAATTTATATCTAATGTCTAGGAAATTAAAGTTCATCCTTTATGAATAACAAGATAAGCACCATATTGTTTTCTCTATTAAAACAAATCACACACACACACGGACAGATATATATATATATATATATATATATATATATATATATATATATATATATATATATATATATATATATATATATAGGCAGTTTCTGTTTTAAAAATGACTATCCTGCTCACTGTACTGTTTTGGTTGTATATTTGTCAGAATAACAGTTATTTTGTTATTCTTCAACTTATCACACGAAACTAGATATCATATTTAGTGCGAGTCGCCTACCTCCTCCCACCCACAATATGGTAGAGAAATATTAAGAATCACTGACCTGAACCGTCGGGAAGCCGACAGAAAATAAATATCGCTAAAAGTGATCAACAGTAGGAAAATATAGATTTGCAGATTCAAATGTACCCTAATACATCCTATTTTGTTACATCTGATATAATTCAAGAATGTACTAAAGACAATGTCTTAGATCGGTATGCCAACGAGAATATGACCGTTACCATATTTTCCCAGGTAACTGAAATACCAATAAATTGTTCTGTCGAGATACCAGTCTAAGAAATTTTTAGTATATTCTCAAAACTGTATGAGAGGTTCTTTGCGTGTAGTTAGTTTTCAGCGGACAATACATGGGTAACTTTGAGAAGATACAGATGATCCGGTATAAAAATAACTTATAACGACGCAAATTCGGTTTTATATAATTTTCCTGCTTATGTTTTAAATAAAGTTTGTTTCTTCTAATAGGTGTAACCTACCGGTGATAGTCAATTACAAAAACCGATTTTATATATATCATTAAACATCAGATCAATGACAGTTTATCAGTAATGCCGGCATTATAATCTAAACATTTTCTTTAAAGTTAACCTAACCCGCATGATTGAAACATAAAATTTTCAGAGATTTCAACCTATCTAATAGGGAAAACTTCTTGAAAGGTTGATGTTGCTTCATGACTGTGCGGACAGTTTAATTTCTATGAAAACATTGCAGTCAGCTGCATTTTTTTTATATACATTTTCCTCAATATGTACCTTACGCACAAATGTGAAATATGGAGCGTATTTTAAAAACAAAGGTATGTCAATATTAACTACATAGAACATCTTTTAAAATAAAGAAAATAAAGTTTGGACATTTTCTGAGGCCATTACAGAGATCCAGTGTCCCTAGTCTTATGTCCTGAAATTTGTTTGATGTGTCCCTTCAGTAAGTGTAAGAAAGGGTCCACTTACTAGTACAAAACCTTTGTTCACTTTGATAAGTAAGGAAAACATTTACTTGCCTGTGACTGCAAACTAAATCTATTCGTTTGTCCCATATAACGTTTTCAAAAATTCAAAGCTATATGGTAAGTAAATATCTGTGACGCAGACAGAATAAAGACGTAACTGCACAATACATAATTAGGCTTATAGCACCCGCTTCGTGCACGTACATGTTGAGGACTGTACAATATCTTTGATAAAGCGCCAAATGCCTAATTAATTTTTAAAAAGGTATACATTAAAAGTTCGTAAAAGAATGTGTGAATAAAGAATGGATATACAATTAATACAAAACCAAACAACTGTTTTGTTCCGAGTCGGTGATAACGAACTGTTTGATACGGAGTATTACAGAGTGGACATTCCTACGTCGTATCAAACACTTTCCTTTCGCATGCTCGTAACAAAACACGTATGTAATTTGTCTATTGTTTACACAAACAGATACACAAATATACTAATTATTCATTGAGAAGTGAACTGTAACATTTATGTGTCGTTACAATTTCGCCTAACTATTTATTTATTTATCGTGTTCAGTGCATGCCCAGCCATTTAACTATGATAACGGATGATGCAAGAATTCACTGTTCTCACTTAAAAAATCCGCACATTAAGATTTACAGATGTGGAAGTTTTAGGTTTAAAGTTCGATATTTATAACCAGGTAGAAAAGGAGACGGCAATATACCAACGGGAAACGAACTCTTATGTAATAAATAAATAAACAACAAGCATGCCAACAACCACACACAAACGGATATATACAGAACGGGCCTCTATTTAGACATATTTTGTGGCACGACCATATCAACTAGTATACAGCAAATGTATCTTTCAATGTAAGCTGTATCTTTCAGAGATCTAGTTTGTTAGAACATGCATGAACGAGAAAGTGACTAAACATAAGGCTAAGACTAGTTTCGCTCAGCATGGATGCTTTCTGAATCTACGGAGCACCTTTTC
>JAECUM010017192.1:0-64411 GCA_016617855.1 Megalonaias nervosa | reverse complement strand
ATATTCGCTTATAATGCCGTATATATATATATATATATAAAACCGTCTATATTCGCTTATAAGTTGAGTCAAATCGCAAACTTTAACAGACCCTTGATCTGCTGTTGCATAATGCCCCGGCAGATCTGAATCTTTCTTGTTTCAGTATGACTCGACTTATAAGCGAGTACATACGTACGAATGAGGAAAAAAACATATGGAAAGGAAGTCTGTCCCCAAGAATAAAGTATTGACCTAACGCTACAGTACTACATCTTATTACGTTACGCCCAAAGATCAAGACCTTAAATTTATACAACTCTTCGGACAATGACGGGAATCCACTAAAAATATAGGAATCAAACATCTCCAAAGTTATCGATGATATTGGCATGAAAATGTTTTACTATTGCTATGTTTTGGTATACGAAATAGTCAAAGCTTCGCTTACGCCAAACTGTTTTGAGATATTTTCTTTATTGTTCCTAGTCAGACCTTATTTGGAAAGTGGTCGCAATTTCACGTGCGGTCTACATTTTTTATATCCGTTGACTGTTTTAGCTAGCCAAAGAGACCCACTGTTAGGAGAAAATAACCGATTAGCAACCGTAGTCCATTGTTAATTTCAACAAGGGGAGTCTTGTTGATGGCTGAATACGGTATTCTTTTGGAGGCTAAGGTATCATTTCATAGTTTCGTGTACGATAAACATCCCCGCGGGGAATTTCCTTTAATGAAATGGAACAATTTATGAATAATAAAAATGATTTAAGGTGTGGTGTTTCTAAAATTAACATACACCAGACACAGCTGTTCCTGATACGTGGCGTTGATTGCTGATTTGCTGGTAATAATTTAAACGTTTGCTTACTATATGCTGAAAAAAGATAGTCACTTTTAACCTCAAAACTTCAGTTTCGAACAGCATAGAAAATAAGTTTTTAAATTAGTTTTTCTTCTTTATTTTTTCGATTTGTTTCAATTTTACTCAGACGTAACATTCAGTCAATGAAATTGATGGATTTAAGTATTAAGCGTTAAATCGAAATTTAATTTATATTTGTGGAATTATGGCCAATTCCTCAACTTCTGACTTTATGTACTATCCCAGTACCTTCTTAAAGACATCATTTGCAAAGTTCTTCTCCCCCCAAAACTACTTTCACATTTCCACGTTCACCTCGAAGATTATTAGCTAAAGGCCCTTAGGAACGACATATTCAAATTCTATCAGGTTTCATAAAAAATGTCTTTAGACCATCTTTTAACATGAACTAGGCAAACTGACACAGACACGTACTATTATAATATGAAGGCAGTGCTTTCGATCATATATCGATATATATAATATATATATATATATATATATATATATATATACATGTTATATTGTATATATATATATATATATATATATATATATATATATATATATATATATATATATATATATATATATATATATTGTGTATGTATTTCTCTCTGTGTTTGTACGACGGTCACCATTATCATTATAATAATGGTCGTGTGCTTGAGTTTTTGTGAATATTTCGTCGTTTTCCAATATCTTGCTTGACCTTGCCCAGAACCAGCTGTCCATGTCACATGGTCATTTTGAAAGCAGCAGCTGCATCTGACTTCACCATGTGGCCATTGGGCGTGGTTTAAGGGGACTCTGGGAATACTGACCATAAGTCATTGCACATTTAAGAAAAAAATTATTAACAAGATACTGCCACTATCATAGTTTCTTTTAAATTACATTGGGGTTTTCTTCTCTACTTTCATCGTTTTGAATAAATTTCAACATTTTTAGTTTATTTTACATCGAAAGTGCAAGAAGTCCTAGCAAATTATATTTAATACTTTAAACGTTCCACAATTTGACATAAAATATTAACTAATAAGCAGTTGATAGATTAATGAAATGGCAGCTGAAAATGCATGTCTGCTAATATATTGTTCAATATAATATAATGCATTTACAATGCCAAAGCCCAGGCTGCTTTCACAATGTCAAAGCTCAGGCGATAAATATAAACAACAAATTTACAGTTGTCCTCGATGTCGGATTAAAGCGTTCATTGACGTGATTTTCGAACAATGGAAGACGTACCAAACACCGTGTTTAGATATCGTGAAGTCGCCACAGTGGCTCTTTCGCGCTTGTACACCGTACAACAAACACTAAATAGAATAATGTATAATGGAACCTACAATAATATCTGCCCAGCCAACCCAGATCGGCTGCCTTCATGTGTCTCTTGAAAATTGCACTTGAAGACCGACCATTTACTTTTCTGCGCTCGGGTGGGATTGGGGAAGGGATTTTCTTGACAAAAATATTTCTGAAGAGATATTCATGCTTTTATTTGTTGAAAAGAAAAGTAATTGTTCCTATTTCATCGACGTGTTACAGCCAGTATTGCGCTCAATGTACCGTTCGAAAATTAGCCATCCAGTGATCAATAATTAATTGATTCGACACCCAGTCTGTTACTGTAGAGCACACAGCATCACTTTCATGCACGAACAAGTGAAAATAATTAGTCTTACTTGACTCTCTACATATAGATTTTAACTAATCAGGTTTTCGAGCAACATTTTTGTTCTGTTGAACGAATTATTCCAAGACTGTTTTGTTAAACTATTTACATTTCGACCTTTTTATATTTCCTACCCAAAGTTGTGCTACCTTTGTTATGAGAAAATTGAGCAGCCTCGATTTGGGAAAAAAGAATAGTTTGTTTGAAGATAAATTTTCGTTCTTTTATCTTAGCAGCAGCAAAAGCAGCAAATGATTTCATGACACTGTCGGTAAAATTCGCATATATGGACAAAACTTGAATTATGTAAAAGAGAAAAAAAAGGTTACTATGATGAATTTGTAATCAGTTCATCATATTTCGGCATCTGGAAAATGTTATTAATACCGTAGTAATGGACCGACAATTTAAATTTCAAGCCGGAGGAGGGGACTTGTATTTTAAAAATATTACCAGCCCTGAAAAATCGTGAACAAATATTCTTGCTCTGATTTGGTGAAACAAGAACTAATTGCCTCCATTATATATTTCTGAACAAATAAAATTATGTTAGGGTAAACGAAAAATAAAAAATAAAAAACTCCTGGTTCAAAAGAAGATCTCAGACACCCCTTTTCTCCATCAAAAAATTTAAATGCTAACTGAATTGCTGGTTGGACACTAATGAATACATATACAAACCGCAGCAAAGAACGCGCTGTCAATAAATTCTCAGCTTCTCAGTACTTGGATCAGCTTATGCTAAATCAAAAAGATTTCCGATGACCACAGCGATTGTGACATATTTTCTCGATGATTCTGTCAAAAACAAAATGTTTTCATTGATAGATCACCACACCGAAGTAGATGAAAGCTAAACATACGGCAGCCGTTGTACTAGGCGACTGGGGGAGATAAGGAATTAACCTTACGCGTGGGTTAATATGTCAGTCCTGTCAGCATCGGAGGAAGAACAATCGCAAACCTCCGCTTCGCAGAAAATATTGATGGTTTAGCAGGATATGAAAAAGAACTGACTGTCTTGGTTGAGCGCCTCGACACAACCTCTACAGCATACGGTACGGAGATTAGCGCCGAAAAATCCAAACTGATGACAAACAACACCATAGACATCAATGCAAACATAAAGGTCAGTGGACAGAAGCTGGAAAGAGTCACAAGCTTCAAGTACTTGGAATCAATTATTACAGACGAGGGCTTCAAACCAGAACTACTTGGCATGATTGCCCAGACAACAGCAGCAATAACAAGGTTGAGACCAATATGGAAAGATACCAACATTGCTTTTGGTTCTAAAATAAGGCTGATGCTCTCGATTGTCATATCCATCTTTCAGTATGATTGTGAAACATGGACGCTCACATCGGATCTACAAAGAAGGATTCAAACCTTCGAAATGAGGTGCTAACGCAAGATCTTGGGCATCTCATACATTGACCATGTAACCAACGAAGAAGTCCACAACAGGATCCAACGAGCCATCGGATCCTATGAAGACCTCTTGACCGCTGTAAAAAGGCGGTCATCTCTCAAGATCATCTGGACTGGCAAAAACAATCTTGCAAGGCACAGTGCGAGGGTGCAGAAGATGAGGCAGTCAGAAAAGAGATGGAAAGACAACATTAAGGAGTGGACAGGCATGGGATTTGGAGATTCCCAAAGGGCAGTGGAGAACAGGGAAAGATGGAGAGAATTGGTTGTAACGTCAAATGTGGTGCCCCAACGACCTCTTAGGTTAAGGGATTGATGATGATGATGATGATGATGATGATGATGATGATGATGATGATGATGTAACACTCACACTAACTATGATCATGTTTGAGAATATAAAGTTTTGGGTATTCCAATTTTTATTTTGTAATTGTTTCTTAAAATTTTTTTTCAAATGTCATTGTTTGAAATTTCCATTTTTAATTTCAAATCTTGTTTTTCAATTTAATTTTTTTAATTTTCATTTTCAAAATGTATATTTGAAATTTAGATTTTCCTTCCAAATTTATCTTGCAAATTTAAATTTTTAAATTTTATTTTTATTATGATTTTCAATTTTTAACTTTGTAATTTTTATTTTCAAGCTTTTATTTTTTCGCTTTAATTTCCAATTTTAATTTTAATTTCTCATGTTAAACTTCATTTTCATTGTTCATTTTTAATTTTAATTTTTTTAAATTTTTATTTCTAATTTTCATTCTTATTTTCAATTTTTCCACTTTCGTTTTCAATATTTTTTGAAATTTTATTTTCAGATGTTTGGTTTTAAAATTTTCATTTTCAATTTTTTTTATTTTCAATTTTCATTTTCATTTATCCATTTAAATTTTTGTTAATAAAGTTTTAGAGTAAAGCTTTTCCTTTCAAATTCTTCTTCCTTACTTTTCATTTTCATTGTTTTCATTATTTAGATTTTGCTTTTGTAATGTTCAATTTGAATTTTTTAAATTTGTTTAAATTTTTACATTATCATTTTCAATTTTCATTTTCCAATTTAATTTTTCACGTTTTATTTTCTCAATTTTTATTTCATTTAGACTTATTTTCATTTCCATTATCATTTTCAATTACCATGATTAATTTTCGTTTCCCGTTTTGTTTTCTAAATTTCAATTATTTAAAAATGTTCATTTTCCGAGATTTGTTAGATTTGTTTTCAATTCTTATTTTCATGATCAATTTTCGTTTTCCATTTGTTAATTTTAATTTTGAAATATTTGTTTTTCAAAATGATTCTCAATACTTTATTTAGCAGTACCAAGTGACAGTTCTCTGGATGTGTCTCCCAACAACGCATTATGTTGTTTCACAGTCAAAGTACCCCAACCCAAAGAATTGGGTCAGATAGTTTATTGGGAAGTAACTTTGGTAGAAATCATTTAGCCCACCCAAGTCAAGATTGTGGTTGGAGATTATACAACTGTCCTCGTCGAAATATTCAACTAACAAGTTCAAGAACACTTGCACAAAAATGGTCATTTCATTTACGAATCTATAACAATAACCAGCGAATCCTCAAATGAATATATACCAAAATGTCACAAACTTGAAGAAAAAAAAATCCAAATGAAAAACAACAGACACTGCATCCAAAAAGCGAACAAACTAATCGAGAAGATGGAGCAAGTCAATACTAGTGAAAAAAAGCAATGCTAAAAACAGCTCTATGGTAGACATCAGTAGCAACACCCAAACCATGGTAGCAACCAGACACAACATTTACCTCAAACCATAATGGATCATTTCATTACAGACCCCACAGCGAGAGAAACAATAATTCGCACATTATGTCCATCCCCCCCACCCCCACCCCGCCCCGATGACTTCATCCCCAATAACTGGTGACCCCAAAATCACATTCCGGGATCACACAAAGACTTGTGAACCCGAAACATTGGACGATACAGTCCAAGTAATATGATGAAGCACAGTGTAGATCACAAGTGAAGCATACAGGGAAGAAAAGAAAATAGCTAAAACACGACAACAATGGATGGAAAACCAATAGGAAAAACTCGATCATTCGACACAGTAGCAACTGGTAAGGAAGATCAAGCAACTTCTTCAACAACAACAACATTATGCAAGTACAAAGCGACACCGATAATTCTATCAACAGGGATAGCACTACTACCAAGGAAAAATACACGAAGATGGAATCCGAAACAGATACAGAGAAAAGGAACACAACTAATCTAGCCAACCCTTCAAAAGCAACAAACAAACAAGAAACAATCGAGGACTTAATGGGTGAACTCTCCTCCACACCAAAAGAGAAGAAAGCCAATCAAAATTGGCTTATCAATAGAGGCAACGAACCAAGCACCAAACAACAAGGAAGCCCACCATGAACTAAGGAAACAAACATCAACTTGAAACAACACCAGCAGCATATGGAATAACACGAACACCAATCACCACACAAAACATGGACCCAATACTGGCGGCAGAATCACAATGCGGCACTTCTAGATCAAGCTACTGCACCGAAACAATCAAAGACACAGCAACTAAGGAAAACAATGCCCCACGTGAACTACAGCAACAACAGCACAACCACCAACATCATCACCACCCGGTCGGGCTATAGCAAGGAAACTCGCTACTAAGTAAGAAATAGTAGCCACAACGGCAGTAGCATCTTCAAAAAACAAGAGCATCAACAACAGCAACGTCTACAGAGAAAAATGTAATTAACAAACAGAAAGAATCAATCATACCATAAGGGAAATAAAGTGCTCCCCTCCCCCAACAGACACAAAAAATGAAAATCACACCTCTGAGAATCGCCAAAGAATTCGACAGAGAGGTGATGCATGAATAGACGGATAAAATAAAGGCAGTGTGGGCGAAGGAGAAACTATTTAATATGCAGGAGAGGAAAGAAAGAAAGCGGAAGAAGAGGGAGAGGGAGAATAATATTCGGGATGTACATAGATGTAACATTGAGTTAATTGGTCACCATTTCCCTCTGCATTCAGGACGAAGTGTAAAAAGATTATCTCTCATTAATCTGATTTTACCTGTCGTACGAGTATTTTCTTGAGAAAAAAAAAATCCGATTTAAATATCGGCAAGTGTGGGAAGAAAAAAACGTCTATAGTTTGGTCTCATTTTCAAATGCAAGTACATAATATACGCATGAATTAAAATCACGATATGCATGATACGATCGACAATGACAGTTATAGACCGATTTGTAATGTGTACGGTGGTATGGCGGTGATCGGATAAGGCCATAATAACACGGAATGCTGCGTACGAAACCACATGCTAAGGACAACACATTCATGATACAATAATGGGCGAACCATAAAATACTAAGTAAATATCTGTATCAGCAATAAAATAATTGGAATTTTTCTGATATTTGTATCAAATAGTCAATTGTTATTTACCTTCATTCACAATATAATTAAAGGAAAAGATAAATGACCATAAGAATCCATTTGTATGTTACTTCTGAAGAAAACATTGCTCTGCATGTTATGTAGGAGAAGTTGTTTCAAACTTCGTTGATAGATATCATTTTAATTTTTCATTTTCTCATAATTAGTCCGATTTTGAAATTTCATCGCTAATTTTCCTCGCTCAGTATAATACCAGCTTGTATACCTGAAAAACAAATTTGTGAAGGGTCACTTTTATACATTTGTTGAACGTAGATGAGTTCCTGATAGATAAATACAATATTTACGTAGTTTCTTTGGAAATATTTGCTTTATTTCATTTTTTTTCTAAGAATATATCGGAATTTCTATTGTTTACAATTATATTTTTCATTTATGGCATCGTCTTTGTGATAGCTTTACTCTAAAAGCTTGGTTAGATCGCAATGACATTTTATTCGTTAACAAAATGCAAGGTTCTGTTGTCATGGAAAACCTTTCAAACACATCTTGATGGTAGATACAGCAACATCCGCTGCCGTTAAAATTCTTTTTTTTGGGGGGGGCACCAGAAAGATGCCCCCCCAGCCAAAAAAATTTAAAAGTATTTTATTTTTTTTTTGTGTTTCCCCCCTTAGAGGTGTTGCATTGTGTTTAAGTTTATAAAAGAATTTGATCAAAATTTTATTTTCAAATTTTGATTGGGGTATTTCTCCCTAGTGTTTCTAAAGGTTTGTTTTCCCGATCGGGTTTTATTCACCCGGTCGGAATCCCTTGCCTTTTATAATTTGTGACCTTTGCCAGAGGTCCCTCTGTCCTGTGTATGCTATTTGTGTTATGCTATATTGTGTGAATGCTATAGATTTTTATGTGAGGACTGCAATTATATCAGATCTCCCCAAGTTGTCTACAGATATACATATTTAGTTAAAAAGGATTTATTATTATTTATAATTTCCATTTTTGTAAATTTTGAATAAGAAACGGTGTAATAACTAATTTATAAAAAAAAAAAACAAACCAAAGCTTATTGTTTTTATGCCTGTGTTATGTGTGTCGTTTCTTATATTCCTTTTTTCGTATTTATTTAAAATTTTAAGACTTGTTCTCTATAAGGAGTCACATGTCATTGATCTAAGAGTTCTTAGGCTTTGTCCTATTTAAGGAGCCACGTGTATTTTCTTTATTTTATACACCATGCTTCTCTTTGTTTGATGTTCAGCTCGCTAACGTCGCTTCATTAGCCCACGATGGATAAACACATTTAATTTTCGACGAAAGGCGCACTCTCCCCCATTCCCACCACCAATTCAGTAAATCATTAAGGTGAAAATTTATAACAAAATGAATTTGCAGGAACTGAAATTGTCCAGTTCAGGAGACAACCCCAAGCATCCTTCATCCTCCAGTTCCAAAAGTAGGCCCCTTAAAATGTAAAACAACTTCTAAGAAAGTAGAGGTAATTTCATTTACGAAAATAAATAGTATTCGTTTGTTATCTAGTTGATTGGAAATCTTTAAAACAAAGAAAGGAAACCCTTATACTAGGAACATGTAACGCCGTTGACATTCACTATTAGAAAGTTTACGATTCATAAATGGATAATCTACCGTCTCTGGATCGAAAGCTTATTTTGTCAACGGTATTCATGTAAAATAAATACAGCAATGAGTATCACTGTTAAGCATGAGCGTTTTTTTAGATCTTTTTAATAATTTTTATCTCTTGTATCTAGTCTTCTGTTTATTGTTTGGCAAGAATCTTTGGTGGACGTAAATCACCTCCAAGATAAAGTTTATAATCGGATTGTTTTAAGCCATGTACTCGATATGCATGGTTCATGGGAGTGGTGATAAGTTACAAGACCTGCCGCCACTGGCCAGATAAAATCCTGAAAAATGCAGAATGGTTTAAGGGCGCTAATGAGCAGTTTTGACTGTAAGAATGAGAAGGGGTGAATACCAAGCATGCATTTCATTCACAGATCATAAATAACACAGCTACTTTAAGGCTTGACAGATATTTTGCAAACAATACAAAGAGCACAGTTTGCGCATATTTGCTTTTCAGTAAGATTTTCCACCCAATGATCTTCCTTACATTTCAAGCGATGCAAGACGATAAGTTTTCAAAAAGAAATCAGTTTTCTTCGTCGAATAAGCGTATCCATATACACGCGGATACCTGGCTTGAATACTCACGACATCGTTTATTGTACCCTGGATTTTATCAAGATAGAAAGAAGAAAAATGAAATAAAAGAAAGAAAAAGGATAATAATCGTGATAATCGTGAATAGACTTGTGAAAATACACTTTGATGGATCATCCAGTCATATCACCTAACATGAGCATGTCTAAATATTTACATCTATAATACTAAAATTTATATATAAAAATACTTGTGCAATACCTTTGTTTATAATGTTGTATCGCCATCACATGAACAGTCAGATAATCAGCGAAAGCGATATCCCATCTTGTCAAATATCACCCACGCACACCTTTAACTCCATAATAATCTAATCTGAGATTTGAAGGGGCCCCGGGTTGCCATGCCGTCTTAGGCGTTTGCCTGTACCAATGACTCACACATCTAACCTGTCTGCTTGAGTTCGAATCGAGGCTTGACCAACGTGGATATGTGAGAAAGCTTACCAGTAGCTTCCCGCGAATTGGTTGTTCATCTGAGTGTCTTTCCGGGTTCCTCCTCCACCAAATATACTGGCCGCCATATGTAGCCTATATTGTTTTGCAAAATGGCATTAAACCAAACAAGAAGAAGAACTCAAATCATGCCTTTTCATCTTCTCACTTTGAGATGAGCACGATGACGACTATAAACACCATTAAAGGTCACCGGCCATACTCCAACATTTTTTTTTTTTTACATCAGATTTGTATTACATGATTAAAAGTAGTTATACTCGCACAAAAAGAACAAAAAATTATCAAGTGTAAAGAAGAAATAATGATTTAATTACTCGAAATAGAAGTATACAACGCTGTTACTTCCCCTTAGCTACGATTTCCCACCTATAAAGGACGCCAGCCGGAAATGACGTACATTTATCCCCACAAGAGGAAGTACATGCTTCTTGTTGTCTAAAAATAAAACACTATAACTATGGATAGGGAACATTTAGATGAAACTACTGAAAACTAATTTACTGTTCTTTTTGGGGGGGGCACCAGACAGATACCCCCCCCACTTAGCCAAAAAAATTAAAAAGTATTTTGTGTATTTGTGTTTTTCCCCTTAACAGGTGTTGCATTGTATTACTTTTAGAAAAGAATTTTGATCAAAAAGTTTTTATTTTCAATTTTGTGTGGGGTATTTCTCCCTAGTGATTCTAAGGGTTTGTTTTCCCAATCGGGGTTTTTCCACCCGATCGGAATCCCTCACCCTTTTTTTTCCAAGTGACCTTTGCCATAGGTCCCTACGTCCTGTGTATGTTATCTGTGTTGTGCTATATTGTGTGATTGCTATAGATTTTATTGCAAGGACGGCTTTTCATTCAAATTTCTCCCAGTTGTCTATAATTTCTATTAAAACAGTTATTTCAAATTTATTTTAGTTTATATTTATTAAAAAAAAAATTTCTTCCCAATTTTGCATAAGAAACGGTGTACTATATATATTTTTTTTAAAAAAAAAAAAGAAAAAAGCTTAATGTTTTAAGTGCTTGTTATATGATGTGTCGTTTCTTATTTTTTGAAATTTTGCTCAGGATTTTTTTAATTGTGTGACTCTATCCTATATAAGAAGCCGCATGTTTTCTTTATTATTTTCACATGCTTCCATTATTGGACTTTGTCTGTTTATAGTCATGAGCATTTTATTTTTCCAAACAGAAAAGGTATCCGAAAAGGTCTTATATAGCGACCCAGTTGTTAGAATTTTATCCTTCATCCTCCACCTCTGGAATCCTTTTCCCTAAAGTCCCATTTTCTTGTATTGTATGTCCATTTTTTTCTACCCATGGATTTTTCGGAGGCTCCTCCACAGGCCTGTCCACTTCGCGTAGCGCCATGTGGTATAGTCCCGTGGCGTTACTGTCTCTTACTTCGTCCATATGTAGATCCCTGTTCATAGTTCCTAAAAATTCCTTGCAAATAAAAAAAATTTGTTATAAATTAGTATCAGAGTATTTTAGGATTCCAGTCTAGTTTCTCGGTGTTGATTAGTATTTTTTGTTAAAAAGATAACCTTAAGCGCTCTAAAGAAATGTCCAAATTACATGTTTTAATAAGTATTTAAATTTGGATATATTTCCATTTTTTTAATTCTTGTGGAACAGGTTATTTATGTATTACTATTACCTGTCCACACTTAAACATTATATCCGTTATGTAGCTAATTATTTCAAATAATGTTTTTTGTCAAACTTTCCATCTAAGTACAGTATTCTGTTTCTCTGGAAATTTCCCTTCTTTTTTATTAATGATACTATTTTTTCCCTAGCTGTTTCTGTGTTTTTGCATTCAATTATTGTATGTAATTTGGTGAAATTTCCTGATTTACATAAGGGGCATTTTGGGATTATTTTTATTATCCCTTTTCTCTTTTCTCTTTACTGTTCAGCCTTATATGATATGCCTGCACGACGCACTAGATTCTTTCGCTTTCAAAACTGTTCCATGGTTTCAATTTATTTTGAAAATTCCCGTTAATACAGGTAAAAAAGGAACTAATGATAGCTTCCTTATGTCGGCCGACTTTATAAAAAAAAAAAAAAGAAATCGGCACACTTAAAAGAATCCAAACTTGGCTTCCTTAGTCGGCCGAGTTCAAAAGGAAATGCGGTACATTTAAAATATATCAGTCAGTTTCCGGGGTTGTTTTGCTTTGTAATAAAATAACCTTTGTATTTGATAAACCTGTCGGTAAGTTTAAGCAGGAGTTTATTGCTCGCTGTATTTATTCATCACCCGGACTTCAATTTGTTTGCCTATGTAATCATAATTGATGTTTGCAGGGCAAATAGTATTATACAACAATAACTTGCTTTAATAATACTTTTGTAACCCATGCTGGTGAACCTAATAGACCGTACACAGGTCGCCAAGTCCTACAGTAGCAATGGTAACAGGACAAGAAAGAGAAACAGAAGGGGCCAAAAGGAGAGAGAAACGGAGGAGAAAGAAAGAAGAAGAGAAAGAAGAAGAATTCAAAATGATGGCAGAATATTTCTGTCAATTGGAAGCAGACGAATGTCTAGACGATTTTGGATGGTAAAAGAGAAAAAATAAATAAATAAATAAATAAATAAATAAATTTAAGAAAACAAACCTTAACAGAACAGAGAACAATAAAATAAACTAACAAATAATATAGCACAACTAATACAAGTAGGGCAGGAGGGCCTCCCTAAATGGTCTGAAAAGATCAACCAGGGAGAGCACCCTCCAAAAAAAAAAAAAATGTACACAGGTTGCTAAAACCTACATGTATAGTCAACTAAATCATGTGATGAATTCTACTCACCTAACTGAGGCAATGATTGCAACAATTGAAAGAAAAATCTTGAGCTTTATTTGGGACAGAAAAGTATACTATATTAAGAAAATACATATATGCAGACCAAAGGAACAAGGAGGGCTTGCCCTGCCAAACCTGATTATTAAACAAAAGGCTACAATTTTAAATAGATTTAAGCGACTAAATAATAAACTCCTGCTTGACAAGTCAAGTCATTCCTAAATAAATCTCAAAATGGCCAGGACCAAGCAGATTTTCAATGATATAAGCGATCTGCAAACTGAAGTACTATTTATGAAAAGGTACACACGCCTAATTGTACAAGGCACATAACCAGCTAAATAAATCTCAAAATGGCCAGGACCAAGCAGACATGGAAGTGAAAAAATGGATTACCATATCGAATGGGAATATTAGAATCATAGACTAAAAACTATAACAAAAATTAATACAGACAATACATGTAAAAGTACATGAGAGAGTTACAAAATGGACAGTGAAAAGAGTGAGAATAACTCACGAGAGGCAAGAACTGCACGAGAAAAAATGGTGTTGCAAAGGACCGGAAAAAGAATGAGAGAACTTGAGGAATACTTTAAAACAAGACGAATAGAGAGAGACAGGAGAAGGTTCTTTTTTGGAATGTGATTACAAAGAAGGTGCCCAAGAAATAGATACATCTAAAATACAAAGGGAAAGAGTGCCAAGTTTATGCTCAGTAATAGTGGCAATAAAAGTGAAAGATCCAGATTACATTCCAAAGATCTACTCCATAAACCCGGTCGGATACAAAGGCTTTATTGTGAGACCAAGAGGGAATGTGCCAGTACTACCATATGGAGAAATGACTATAGCAGGAGAAACTGTGACAGTTAGAAAACCAGCACCCATGTTAAAGAAAATAAAAAAACAAACGGCTGAACTCTATTTACCTGACATTCCACTAGAGATACCGCTGCAAGCTAAAGTAGAGAAATTTGAAGAGAAATTAAAAATAAAGGTCATAGCAGCACGACTAGATACGATCCCGTTAACCAAAATCTTCAATGGGATACGGATACTAGAAATTGAAAAGACTAGATTGACAGAAGTTAAAACAGCTGTTTTCTTAAATGGATTCCTCACCAAATCATGGTATAAGGGTTGTATATACAAGATGAAGTGTAATCGTTGTGGACAAACTGGACATACCCCTCATAAATGTCCAAAAAACTCACAAAATCAACACGAAGCAAGTGAGACAAATAAAGGAAACAAAAGCAACATTACCAACATTTCAGAGAAACCGGTTCCAAAACAAAGATCAGGAAAAACACTAAACCAGCAACAAATAGGCCTACAACTGCAACAAGACAGAAGACAAGGAAAGGGAAATGAGGATAAATTAACAGAAATAGATCGACAAACGAAAGGAGAACAGGAAAATAAACAACAAGAGAAACGAAAGTTACGAGTACAAATACCAACCGAGGTACTCACAGTAGAAATCCAAAGAACACTTTTTACACCAACAACAACAAAAGAGCAACAACAACAACCAAGACAAAGGCAGAACCAGCAACAGCAAAATCAACAACAACAAGTAAAGAGAAAGGTGCTAGAGAATAAGTCACAGGAAACAAGCCAGAGACAAACAGGAATACTAGAAAAAGAAAATCAAGGGAAACAGAATCAACAAGTTCCTGGGACAACAGAAACAGAGATATTAGCAGCAGGAATCCCAAGAACCAATTTGACAGAAACAGAAATGAAAGAACAACAACAACAATCAAGACATAGACAACAACAACAACAACAACAACAAAGTCAAATAAAGAGTCGACAAATCCAGGCACAAGAACCAATAACAGGAATACAAACAACCCATCCTACAGAAACAACGAAAAAAGCAGAACAAGAGAGGGAAACAGAAAGGGGCAAAAGGAGAGAGAGAAGAAGGAAAACGAAAGAAGAACAAGAACAAGAAGAATACCAAATGATGGAAGAATATTTTCTCAAAGTGCATGAAGATGAATATGTGGACGATTGGTAGAGAACCAATATAATAAAAAAAAAAAAAAAAAAAAAAAAAAAAAAAAAAAAAAAAAAAAAAAAAAAAAAAAAAAAAAAAAAAAAAAAATATATATATATATCCACATACAAAACAGACAAATATCACAAAATAGTAGTACATAAAAATTTGTTAGCAAATAAAACTTCAGATATTAGAACAAACAATACAATATAGCACAATTTGACATGTAGGGCAGGAGGGCCTCCCTAAATGGTCTGCAAAGATCAACCAGGGAGAGCACCCTCCACAAAAAAAAAAAAAAAAAAAAATATATATAGTTGTACAGAAGCCAGCTGACACAAGTATATGCAGAGTTTGATGAATTTGGGTTTGAACGTCAAATCACAATTTCCTATTCTGTCGCCATTACTGCGTCTTTTTAAACTCATAGCTGGCAGGCTTCAGGTAACAAATTGTATTGAGAATCAAGAAACAGAAAAACCGTAAAACAAACATTTGACCTTTCTGAATAGCAAACGTATTGTTTTGCTAATTTATACCTCATTTTAGTCACACTTATTATAGTATTCATGAACATTGACAAGGTATAATATCAAAAAAACCAAGAGATGGCTTTCGTATAGTAGGTCTGTTTGTGTTTAACTGTAGTCACCATTATTTTTCTTTAACAAGGGCACGTTATATTTTGATGTACATTATTTGAAGAACATTTGAAGATATCAAAATTAACATTTTTAAGTTACTTTTTGAGAATTGTTTTAGAAAATGTGGAGGAAAATGTGATTTCTAAAAACATAATTAAACTTATAATTCATTGTGTTTCCATGCGTAATTAAAAGATTTCATATGAAGCAGAATACACATGAACATAATACATACATACATACATACATACATACATACATACATACATACATACATACATAGTCAACAAGCAATGATAATGAGAAAAGGTTAATTGTGCTTGACACTCTGTGTAACGCGATTATATGAATTGCTGCAAAGCAGCCTTGATCAACAAAAGTCGTTCTTTTTTAAACGCTCATGTAATAAAGATTTAAATGCAAAATACAATATTCTTCTTTAAAATATGTCATTTAAACCATTTCACATTTATCTTAAACGTGAGTCACGTTCAACATGAAAAGTGCTGCTATAAATTAAACCGTCCAATGCAAATCCTTTCAGAATTTTAGCTTTGTCCTTCACAAAGTGTCATTAACAGCTACTAGGTCTTTTGACCACATTGTGGTCCACCTGTGCGGCAATGATTTTATAGCCAGTGAAGACGAATATAAACTTCATCAAGTGGGTGTGCGTGCCAAATGAACTTGGTTGTGAGAAGCACAATCAATGCAGAATTAACGGTCTTATTCAAATGTATTTGAGATCAACTTTCTAAATGTATAAGTTATAAACACTTCAAAGCGCACTGAAATTCTGTCGTTGCCCGTGCATATGTTTAATAGCGGTTTTGTCCACATGGTGTCTAAGTTACACTAGACTCCTAATACCATGAGCTACGCGTTAATGTGTGGTGAGCAAACTTTTTATTACAGTGGTTCAAACTGAGATTTGTATTTTGTGACTTCTTGGAGCATTCGATTAAAACTGCACATGCGGCAGGTCATTTTTGTCATCTGGATCTATTTTGTTCCATTAAAACGAACCGGATCCAATAGCAGTTAATGGCACTTTATGAAGGAAAATAATATACAACTGCCGGGACAAAGCTTTAAGGCATTATTATTTCTAAAGCAACATCTCTCCTTGTTGTCAGAAGATGCTATACTTTGCCCTATTGTCTTTCCAATTACATTTTGTACTGCGTGGGGAGGTTTCTTTTCTAAGAGTTTTTAAGAAACGTTTCAAAGGTTTCCTAATTTTTTCAATAAATATTTTGTCTTACTGAATCTGATCCATATCCATATGTTTGGAGTAATGTACTGGCTGTGTTATGTCATATGTTAGGTTATTAACTGCCGGCTGTGCTATGAGTGGTATGATACCCCACCTTTTTAGTCGACCAAGTATCTTTACAAGTTCCACACGATTAGACGAGCAAGTAACTTTACAGGTACCCCACCTTTAGACGACCAATTATCTTTATAGGCACGTCACCTTTAGACGACCAAAAATCTTTTCAGATACCCCACCTTTTAGAGGAGCAAGGATCTTTACAGGTACCAAACCTTTATCTGACCAGGTATTTGTACAGGTACTCCACTTTTAGATAACCAAGTATCTTGTGCATTGTGGGAATGAAAATGAAAAAGCGAACTAACTACAAGGTTACACAGTAAATTTGCCTGGACATTCATTATGAAAATTGTGTACATAAAGCAATCCGGAATGATCAGCCACTTATATACAAATGCTGCCTAGAAGAGAATCAATTAATATATTCACTTACAAGATGCATTTCATATACCAAATATATTTATATTTTCATTCTGAAAACAGTAAACAGAAAACCATCTTTATGATATATATGATTCATACATTGCAAATAACGTGATAGTATTTTCATTTTCGCCTGATTGGAAAGGAACTGACAAACAAAAAGGGTGTCACAACCGTATAACAATTCCCGAAATCTTATTTTTGAAAGCTTTGGAATACCAGCCACAAAACACGAAAATCTTGTATACTCCCCTGTAATTCATACATTAAACGAAGCGTCAGTCTTCCGTTAGAATCACAGCATCAAAGTACGTGTTTTTGTCAAATTATTTTCATTAACTTATAATGACTGATGAGAATGAGAAACGTTAATACACCATTAACGTTATTTTAAAGTTCATTACTAGTTCGCAATATTAAACGACGCTTAACATATTTATAACATTTATGTTTATGTCATGACTTACAATTACAGCAAACAAAAACGAACTCATTTAGATAGAATAAATGTGCTATCACTGCATAGCTAATGACAGTTCATTCGCATTGACAGCTAATACGTTTAATTACGTCTCACATTAAGGATTATATAGCACTTAATTGTTCATTAACACTGCACGCTGGGGCAATTAGAGAAAGTTTATGTCTAAATATACATAATTGTTGCCGTTGTAATTCAGACTGAATTGGAAAGACAGGTTGTTATTGCCACGTGTTGCACGAATAATCCTCACACGATATTGCTTCATATGGAGATGCGCAGCTGTGCTGAAAGGAAAAATAAAATCGGAGATTCGGTTAGAACGCCAAATATCAGTCTTCCAGACATCATTAAGGATCCCAACAAAGTTATAATGAATCAAGAGACGAACATCTAACAATAAAAAATGAAAACATCCTTAATTCAATAACTTAAACATTAAGTCATGCTTTGGTAATGGAAGCAACTGATCAAAGAATTAGCCAAACCATTTCAATGTGTATTTGTTTTTCTTTTAAGAAATGGATATCTTAGAACAATGATATACGTAATATTGTAATATTACTATAAGGAGTATCTCTTTCTGACAAAATTTAAGAATGTCCCTTAATATTATTATTTCCTTTTCTGATTCAGACAGCTGTTGAAGTGGAAGGGCATGATTTATATCCTGCTATCGTGTTGTATCCGATCGGCACTTTTCCTATAACTATTAGTAGTAAATGGTATGGTGGTGGATATATTATCCCAGCATGTTATCATGCTATACATTTTATAAAACAACGCGGAACGTTTGCTGCCAATCCTCACTCTAAGCGATGAGTATTCTTTGTGATAGAAATTTTAATGAGTTCTGGAACAAGAAAAAGTACGCAAACCTTTTGCACATGATGTCTTCTATAGACTTACGTTCAAGTATATCATTTCACAGAAAGATTTTTGGGGATGTGTGCTACATTGATGAGGATTCTGATTCACTTCTTTTCGCCTGGAATGTATATAATATGTTTCTCTAACACTTCAAATGGAAAATATCCATAATTCATGGGATCCGGCGTGACGTAGAACAGTCTTAGATACAACATCCGGGTTATCGCGTAGGTGAAGCCTCTCCTACCAACGCGCAGCATCCAGCATCTATCGAAAAAGTTACACGCGGTGCCAGTTTACACACTGTGCCAGTTTAGTTTTCAAGCATCAATACCAATTATGTAAATGGCGTATAATTATTTTCATCAACTTGATAATTCAGCAAAAAGCCGGTATAAAGTTAAATTAAACTTAATAAACTCCGATGATTGTCCTTGCAAGTTTCCAGCGGCTGTTTGGGAAAACGACCATGCAAATAGCCACCACTCCAGTACGGTGATCTGTATTCCTATCGAATCGACTCTCCAGGTAAATATCGCTACGTTGTATGAGAGAAAAAAAAATACATTTTGTATAGCGAAGTAATTTGTTTTAACATTAAATTTACATTAAATTATAGAGTCATAAGGATATATGATATTTTCACAGATTACTTCCATTTTTAGTTAGCGAACAACATACTATTAATATTTTTGTCATATTATCACTTGTATATATTACATAATAAAACGGAAATTTATTTTTAAAAATTATTTAAATTAAAAATCGACAATCGTTTTCAAAATTAAAATGCAAACTACTTTTTTTACTGAATGTTCTTTTGTTGCTTTGTTATCCAGTTCCTTTCTTCTAATTCCTTGGTCACATCTGATTGTGTCTATGTATCTAATCTATATAACTATCAACAACATCTATTAGTTTAATAGTAAACTGTTTTCCTGTCTCTAGGCATTTTCACACATGTGACTATGAAAGCTTACAAAAGTCTTGAGGCCTAAAATTGCTTCCATTTTGGATGGATTCACACAGTAATGAGCTATAATCCACCAAAGAGTGCTTACATGCGTCTGCGTGCAGATGTTATGCCTTCACAACGAGTAAATGATGAACCACATCATCCCTGGTTAGCTCTTGCTGGGAATGGTGCAGTAGTTGTTGCTCACTGTGACTGCATGGCAGGGTATGAACATAAAAATTTATTAGTTCATTTCAGGAGCTTCATATATTAATATAATTCTTTGTCCTTAACATTAAAGTCTATGAAGCAAAAGTATTGAACATTAGATATAATTCTTTGACCAATAATAATAAAGTCTAAGAAACAAAACCTCTTTCCAGTTTTCTGACAATTTATTTTCTGGATTATAGTAAAGAGTTTGGTAGTGTGAGGTAGATTCCCATTTATAAAATCAGCGTTCCTCTATTTAACTCATACATTTAACACAATAAATCAGTTGGAACTTACACATCATTATTTATTTTTTTTCCCAGGCTTTTTGAATCCTGTTCTCACATACCTGCAATACTTTTAAAAATAGAAGGAGCAGTACGCCTAGGTTATACCAGTCTGGCATGTACAGAATTACCTTGCAGGTGGAACTCTGACTTTGTGAAGAAAGTTCAACTGACTGAAATTAAGGACATTAGATTTTATAAAGACACTAGTGTAGCTAGGGTTTGTAACATGACGGCAACTAATCAAAATTTAATTCCCATGTGCATAAAAAATCCACAGTTCATGAGCAAGAAAACTTCCTTGGCACACTGTTTGCATGTAAAACAAAGCCTGTTCTTTTGAGTACTTTATATATCAAGGACCCCACTTCATGTCTAACTGAAGATGGAAGGGCCTTGAAAGATAAATATCATAGTCAAGTTCAACTTCAACTATTTGTCCACAATGTTGAAACGTGTGATCTTGTTGTGTACACATTAAGAATGACAGCTGTATTACATATCTCAAGAGACAATGACTTCATTTCTAGGAAGACTGATAGAGTTAAAGTATTCTATTTAAACTGTTATGCCTGAACTGCTAACAAGGAGGTTGGAACACAGTGCAGTTACTTCACATAGCAGTGTAACTGACCAAAGATTTTACTGTTTATGCCATTCTAAAGATGATGGTACAGCAGATATGATTGGTTGTGACAATCCAAACTGCAAAATACAATGGTTCCATTGGAAATGTATAAAAATGAAACGTGCCAAAAGGACAGTGGTTTTGCAAGGAGTGTAAAAAAATACAGTTTGACTCTGAATGTTTGTAGTTTTTCAAAACATTCTGCATGAAAAATACAAATTGTAGGTAACATCATTTATTGCATGTACAACATATATTATCAAACATAGATTTGACATATGTAGTTATCAATAAACTTTTGAACAATGGCTATCTTAATACATTTGTTGCTGTCAGTGCTTTCTTACTATGTATCTAAATATATCTCATCTAAACCTATTAACCACCACAGTTCTTTTCAAAGTCACTTAAAAAAGAAATACATTGATAATGTTGCTACCACAAGATATAAATTTTTGCCCATAGAACATAATGGGTTACTAAATATTAGTAACAGCTGAGTCACTCATCTTCATTATATACAATGCCATCACCAAGATTGGTTAAACTGGCGCATAAACGAATCAGTTTATCAATGCGAGCTTGATTTTCGTTACTGGCTTCATCATTTAATGATTTTATCATACTTATTGGTAGAATTCCCTGTAAAATTTTGTATCGGTTCTTCATGAGACCTATAATTCTTTCAACATGTATTTATACACTACTTTTATATTCCGTGACTTCTCTACCTCCCTAGCAGACTACTGTTTCTTGCCTTTTGAAAATACAGGTATGATCAGTTCTACTGAACACGCACTTGCAAAGTCATCCTATAATGTGAATCCCCTATCTGCAAGGATCTGGTCAAATGGAAGATGTAAATCTGGACTAAGAAACCGTGATATCTTACAATCTCTGTGTCAGAAATTCTGCCTCCCCTAACTGTAGATAAAAATGTCACTGATCCCAGTGGACTGCAGCGAATAAATATTTTGACTGCTGTGCTTTTTATAATTGGAATAACATTTGGCTCGTGCATCAAACTTTTTGGGTCTTTCAATAAATATTTCAAAGCAGTCAATTATGCATGTGAGTCTAGGAAATTTGTTACGGAAGACACTTGGCAACGTTTTACTTACTGTCTGGCTAATGAATAAGAAAGTCTAACTCTGCACTTAAAATATTTACCCATCTCCAAAACATGTCATGCAAAGTTGATATTGGAATTCCACAATGATCTGTGACATATTCAAACGGCATATCAAGCCGTAATTTGACAAGTGTTACAAATAGCTGATCTTGCAAGATAACTTGCTGGCTAGTGGTGTTCTGTTGATAAATGTTTGTATAAAACTGAACAATGATAAAAATATATCCCACTTGATTCCAGTATATAATATGTATTTGTTATCATTATTTTCAATCAGTCCTGATGAAAGCTTAAGTGTTTCAATTTTGGTTAGTAAATATTGCACCTGTTGTTGAAATCTGTCTCGCTCTGCTCTCAAACTGCACATTTCAGTTTAAGTTTTTTCTCGTTCAGATGGTGTTAGTGGTTGTCACATCACTGTTTGTGGCAGCGATTGTGTGCAGATGTTGCTAATGTACGATGATTAATCTGAAGAGCCCCAGGGCGATATCGGGGATGTGCCACAAATATTTTTCTGGGGTGTTTGTTGTGTGGGTGTTGGTGAGCCCAGTACAGCAGTGTTCAGCTCCTCAGGAGACTCCTTCACCTTCTTGCTTGATGTTGAATCGATTCAAACTCAATTTTCCGTTTCACTTTATTCTCATAGCGTACCATATTTTGCTGTACATATTTAGTATTTTTTGTGGCAAATTTGAACACTGAGGGTATGTAATCAGAGTGATCTGGATCTTCATGTGGCTTTCCTGTAAAGGGCAAATAATTCATGAAATTTCACAATATTTCTACAGTATTATTTTAACTGTTTTTCAATTGACATGAAGTGTATAAGACTAAAAAAATTCAGTATGATAGCAACTTGTCTAAATACTTATGTACTTGAATTATAATGGTGCATGGGTTCTAGATTACTCTTTTGTGAGCAAAGCTTGGTCATTAGTTGCAGAGTGCAGGAGTTATGGTTCATATATGAATAAATCTGTCAGTTTCTTGCAAACAGGACACGATATAACATATACTAATATTCACATTCTTGATAAATAGTCACATTCATGAAAAATTCAATGTCACAAAAAACAGAAAAATACATATATTAATTAAAAATTAACAATGTTATATGTAGGCATGCTTTGTAGCAAGCACGAAAGGTTAGGCAGTATTTGTTTTGTGTTTATGGGTTGGCATGTGTGTGGCAATAATATCAAAGGAAATAAAATAATAATATAATCTCTTACTGTAATTTAACAATGTAAGAATTGCACATTTTATGCAAATTAAGGGAAATACTACAATTATTATAAGTAGCAAAATAGTATCAATAATGCTGATGATGTGTGGCTTAATGATTTTTGTTTTCATTTGATCAGGGCCAGATCAGGTCCAACGTTGAGGAGTGGGAGGTGGTTTCTAAATTGCAAAAGGGCAGTGACTTTCCTCGAAAGGGCACCAAAGCAAAAGTTTGTCTGTTCACTCAAAGTGTGAATAATACCCAATAAAAATGCCCAAGAATAAAATGGTGGCCAAATGCCAAGAGACGTGTGTGTGTGTGTGTGTGTGTGTGTGTGTGTGTGTGTGTGTGTGTGTAAATTCTTTTTGAGGGGTAGCAGACGCCCCCCCCCCCTTTTCCGGCCCTGATAATAGATAGACTTTAAAAAAAAAAAAAAAGCATAGATGCTTATACTGTATTAATTTAATTATTGTAAAAATAAAAACATACCTGTGGTGAAATGATCACAGTGTTTAGTTGGTTCCCATGGCTTTCCGTCAGGCTTGTCCCTTTACAGTGTTGACAACCACATTTTCTGTCTTTCCACGGGTGTTGGAAACGTAAAGAATGACAATATTGTGGTTTTTGCAACCCACAGCAACACAAGTTTTAGGCATTTTGTACACCATTCTTAATGTAACAATATTGATAACATGTCCGTTAGTCTAACTGCCTGCCTTCGATTAATGGTCGAGAGGTTGATGTTTCACCGACAGAGGCGGAAGTTGGCGTATCTATGCAAGAGAGAGGCTCTCTTCTTGTTAATTACCCGGATGTTCGGATCTCTGAATAGGATTAACAGGTGCGATAAGAGCAAACAAGACTAACTTTAAATGCAATGATCCGATTTCTTGTGCCTTTCCTTGTTAATGTCCATCCACAATTTTGCTATTGCGTTATCACTAGTTTTCGACCAAGCTGATACCGTTATTTGCTCAGTCGAAGTGTCATTGACAAATTGTATATTCCTTTTTGAACGTTGGACTTACAAACTGAACGAAATCTTTCTAGTCGGCTATTTTTTTATTAGTTAGGCATTTATTTGAAGAAGATGTGAACATTTGTTCCCTTGATGTAGCAAACCTAATTGGAGAAATTCTGTGATGAACACAATTTGAGAGTTTTATGACAAGATGTTTTGACGAACTGGAGAGGGTGTTCTATCCCAGTCGATGCAATGAGATCAATTTTGGATTGGATATGATCAACATATAGAAATTAGGCCTGGCCTTCTCCACCTCAACAGGAAGCCGTTTTTGCATACATTATAATTCATTCCTCTATTCAACGTAGATACTCTAAAGGACACGCCAGCTAAATGTGTCAGTGGCAATTTCATTTAACGACGCTGGCTTTATGATTTGACCCACTCTGCTAAATTTAATTTGAAAGCTATCTGTTTGCAAAGACGTGTCGTCATTTAAGGTAATTCAGAAGAAACCTTTACTAATATCGAATTGGGTTTTGGTGAAAATTACTAATGAAACTAATTAGACCAAATTATGTCAGATATTTTACCACCCAGAATTTTAGTTGTAATTCCACAATTAACAGATATAATTGATATTATTTAGACAGAAATGTACATTCCTTCATTAACTGCCTGGGGCGTTTAAAGACCACCTTCTCGCCGTGTTGGGGAAAACTGCTATTTAATTAAATGAAACATCTTTATTTGGGATGAACATATTTATTGGACCGGCAGTCCTTTTAAATTGAACAATGCAAGACTAGAGTTAAGTATCGCTATTAAGCTTTTAGCGAGTTATTAAAACATAATAATATCTACCAAATTCAAAATAGTCCACCCACCTCCACAAAAATTGTATGACCACATGTCACTAATTATGTGACATAAAAGTAAATATACGCAGATAGTGTGGATTTTCAACCAATCAGCTAGTTCTTTTATTTCTGTATTTTAAGTGATCTATTACAGTGGGAAAGACTGATGTCATCTTCATCTATGGTGTGTTATTTGGGTTCAAAAGGATAGCCTTTTTATGGTACTCTTAAAATGTCGCCCCTCAGCCCAAGTAGGATTACTCACTGTAGACCAGCTGCAACGAGAAAAGCCGACTGAGTATTTTCAATCCGCCACTGCAAACCTAATTTCGACAACAACTGTTTAATTTATCTGATTAATATTAGTGGCATTCTCTGGGACAAAATAAGCTGACATAAGTTAATACGTCCATTAAATCTGTTAAGAGTCACGAACATTAGGTTATTCTTGCTTCAGATTGGTACATTTTGAGGACAATAAAGTATGCTCAATACCATTTTCAACTTGCATACCAGGACAATTTTGAAACCATTTCTATTAGGATTTCATGCAATTCGGCAACATGGATAGCCCTAATGTCGGCAACTGAGCTCAATTTGACTATTCGGCATGGGCATCAATATGTGGATAGATGATATTTAAGTAGTGAGCAAAACGAACAGTAGTGTCGTGGTATATGACGGTTGGCGAGAAAATACATTAATCCAAATATCATTATCGCTAATAGATTTGAAGATTTATTTCCGAGGAGTGATGCAAACATCTTGTTCGTGCGGATTAGATATAATCTTCCATAATTGAAGCAAAATGTCACAGATATCGGTAGCAAGCCACAGATGTAGACATTAACAGTGTTTATGAGTTAGAAGTCCACTTGAAATAATCTTCCATACAAGCGCATTTACCGAGACTGTCCATGGAATGACAAGTGTTTAAACTAGTCGTATCTCTCATGCCATAAATTGAATTATCATTTAAAATTTCAAGGCAATACTACTTGGCATAATTAAAACCCATTTTAGAAATTAAGTCAAATGTCTATTCTCTTCTGACCCCAAAGCCAAACGAGCATCAGTTTTATTTCGAATGTCATAAATGTATCCATAGTCTATCAGGTCCGATACCTTCAGCATTTGTGAGACATTTCAGGTAAATTGGCTCTGAATAGATTTCTCTTTTTTTGGAGGGGGAAGGGAAGAAACCAATCTGCTGCATCAAAGACATGATTAAATGATATAGGTAGATTCTCAAATTTGCACTTTGAGACTAAAGCATTTGGACATCATGTAAGAGGGGGCAGAAAATGAAACTGTCTAGTGTAAATGATGACCGGCAATAACAAGCACATATTCAAGTGTAGCCACGACTTAATAACAAACAAAACTGTTACTCGATGTCCAGATGGTACTGTCTATTATCAACGAGCACAGTTTGTGACTGCTCTCGCTTGATCTTCGTTCCCACACATCAGCAAGTTAATAAAGAGGGCACTGATTTCAACATTAAGGTTCCACATATGCTATATGTTTCGAACACAGTTGACCTAATGAACAATAATGAAATATAAAATAAAATTAATGCTAATAAAACTTTATGCATGTTTTAATTGTTGTTGCTCGTAATAATATACTATTATACCAATTAAATTTGTGGGCTTTGCGTTCAGTACGTTTTACAATGCTTTGGACTTTTGTTCTTCAAAATGGATAATGTTGATGATGCATAAGACGACATGACAACTTTGATAAATGTCTAACTGTTAAGAAACTGATGTTGTAATCGTCGAAGAACGGATGTCAGATACGTTATAAAAATTAGTGATCGGTTCAAAATTGCGTATATTGTGCCTGCTAACATTTACGGTACAATGTGTTCTTTAATTTCGTAAATGGCGACCAATCTTTGTGTACTAAAATATTTCCCCTCTGTTACATTTATGTTAAGCAAATAAAATAGCTATAATGTATAAGGTTTTGAAGTAGACTACGTTTGAAGCTTTCGGAGGTAAAAAAACACATATTTCCGTACACGTGCATCTTTTCAATATACGTCTGTTTGACATTCTAGCACATTCGCTGTTTTATATATATATATATATATATATATATATATATATATATATATATACTATATATATATATATATATATATATATATATATATATATATATATATATATATATATATATATATATATATATATATATATACTATATATTATGTAAATATAAGCACGCCTAGTGGTTATAGCGTCCGCCTCGGATGCTGGATGTCGTGGGTTCGAACCCCGACCGTGTCATACCAAAAATATAAAAATGGTACCAGCAGCTGCCTTGCCAGGCGCTCAACATTAAGAGGTTAATGTTAGGTCTGGTCGGCCTGGTGTCAGGATAATGTAACTGGGTCGGACATCATGCTACATGTCTGCTGCATGATGTCCCAGTTCTAGATATCACTGTAAACTGCCGCACTGCATACATCGTAGCGATATGACTGAAAATTGATAAAGCTACGTTAAAAATCCAAATCACACACTCACACACTTATGATTGCTCATGTACCCCTAGATTGTCAGGCTTAATGGTAGGTTTGCGTATATGTTAGCAAACATTCCAATGTATGTATGCATGTTAGCACTCCTAACTTTTCAGAGAAGATAGTATGTGTATGTGTTAACACTCGCGTCCTATTAGTCGATTTCTGCGTGTGTGCACTCCAACCCGTGTCATAGATGTGTGTATGTACGTCTGTAAGTATTTCTAGTATTTTCCCGTGTGATAGTATGTTTGTGTCTGTGTGAGCATCTTTCCCTTTTCATGATTGTTTTTGTGTAAGCACTCAAACTCTTTTCAGAGGTGATAATGTGTTTGTTTATGTATGAGCACTTCTCCCTTTTCGTGAAAGCTTATATGTGTGTGTACGCACTTGTACCGTTGTGTGTTATAGAATGCATGTGTGCATTGTGTGCATATTATTACCCTTTTCGATGGTTACTACGTGTTGAAATATTTTGGTCAGTCAAACCGACACGTAGAGATGATTGGGAGCTGATCAGATCAAACGGTGCATTGGTTAGTAAATACTGTTTCACGATGCATTCCGTTTGTCATAGACAGCTCCATCGTGTTATTCTTATGTGCATTTTAACATGGAATTCCAATTATTGTTATGATAATGTCGCCCAATGTAACACCTACGGACATTTTAAAGCATTCCCATGGACGCCCAAGTGTGTTCATTTCCATAGACCAAAGTGTGTTGTTAATTATAGCCTCATTTGTAAACTCTCCTTGGGATATAATAGCAATATCTGTTCCTACTGAGGCCATAGAACGATGTTTGTTCATATTGCCACCCTATACTACTGTTGAACTTAGACTATAATAACTTTAACGGTTTATTACCGTTTGAAATCCATTATACTTAATACCTTATTTTATTTTTTTTCATCCTTAATCAACAATCACACTAGCTATTTTTCCGACTTTGACAAACCTAATGAGGAGAAAGAAAGGAAAAGGACAAGTACGAACAGGAGAATAAAAGGCAAAACATCACTTTTGTCCTTAATGTGAAAAATCTCTCAATATTGTTTACATCAAGATACTATTATTCTGAAGATACCAAGATAAGAAACATTTCAAAGTTAAAGGAATACGTCGTCATCACAATCATTTTGATATTATGGACATTGGTGTAATACTAACCCATTTATCCTGTTTTACATAGAATTCAATAGTGTTGCTCTGAGTGAGACGTTTTTACAATATTGCAACAACTACTAGCATCAAAAGTGTTGACGTACGTGTCATATATTCTGAATAACACCACCGTTGAAAAATAAAAGAAAATGTATAGGTCACGTGCTTGAAATAAACATACATGATGCAAAACGTAACGAAAAGTGTACTGAACGACACGGAGGTAATAACAAGCGGTTGAATATCTTCTTAGCTCCTCCTCACAAAAAGAAGTTAGTTATGAAACCACCAGCAGCATAAATGCATCCGTGAAGTACGGCTAGCAATACCACTTGACAACGGTGGCTTTTTAATTCGATCAACTCTTCCAAGCCTAATTTGAAGTTGAACTACCTATAAAGCCAAAACACATGATTGAAATTATTTAAACTGTAGATTGGAATTCTAAAATATTTCACAATCTCCCTTGTCGATACCGGAAATATTTAATGGTACCAATCCCCGTTCAGGTTAATATGTCTTATGTTGTTCAGCAACGATTCACAAACCTTCAATCGACGCAGAAAGCTTGAAATGAACCAAGGAGTAGCTGCTATTCCTTTAATTTTATGACCTTAATATATCAGCCTATCTATGTTGACGAACGATTTGCTAATAGCCGTTTTATATCATGTGTGTGATTAATAATGATCCTCCATAGATAGATAGATAGATAGATAGATAGATAGATAGATAGATAGATAGATAGATAGATAGAGCTGAAAAGAAAATAATTATTAGTGTCCGCACATGAGAAATTATATGCAGAACAGCGAGGGAAGTGTGCACAACAATTACATCCGGTAAAGAATTTTTAACAAACTAGCAGTATTTCTTTTAAATAAACCATACGATTTTCAAACATTTTAAAAATAACATAATTTATTTAGTTTTAAACAGATTCATGTGTAGACTGTAACATGGCAAAAGCTTGTATAGACTGTAACAAAAAGAAAAGCTTCTATAGTCTGTAACATGATGAAAGCTTCTATAGGCTGTAACATGGCAAAAGTTTGTATAGACTGTAACATGGTAAAAGCTTGTATAGACCGTAACATGGTAAAAACTTGTTTATACTGTAACGTGGGAAAGCTTGTATAGGCTGTAACTTGGTGAAAATTTGCTTAGACTGTAACATGGAATAGCTTGTATATGATTTAAGCCGTCGCTAATGGCATTGGTGTGGAATTTGCTTATTTCACACCTTACAGACGCATTTTTATGATCTGTTCGACCGAGAATAATTTTATTTCCATTGCAATGTAATGAAGACTATATAAAGGAGGTGCCTGTATACAAAAAAATGAATTTTTTTTTGAACCTCTGTTCGTATGTCTTCTAACAGTTTTACTTGCACGTAGTGGGAAATGACCAAACAAATAGAGAAAATTATGGAAACTTCAATGAGCTGAGCAATTCCAAAATATAATATTGAAATTTATAATATTTTTTGTCTGACTTTATATACGTCTTTTTTTTTTTCTTTTTTTTTCGCATACTCTGGTATGTAATTGAGTACGAACGGGGTACACTGATCAATCGTAATGGACATTACGGAGAAATTCAAGGGATGATAAAAACAAACAATCGGATCAAATGTGCAAGCCCTATTTCTACCATTGTTTCAGAAATTTTATTTATATTTATTTGAGAAAGACAAAGCAAAAGTGGACAGATGTATGGCTTTAACTTCAGTCTTTACATAAATTGTGTGTTAACTATCAAAACGAATAACTGTAATAAGTTAATGAAATACTGAAATATGTTACGTTCGGTAATTTGATGATGATGAAGTGAAATCCTTGAGAACAGAAGGATCTTTGGAAAATAATATAGAGCAACTAACCCTATCCTCGAAAAAATACAGTCTTTTTTTGGAAGAAAGACAAAAGAGAAAAAAGCTTAATGTCTGAACATGATATTTTTAGATTTGTACTTTGCAATTTTTATGAAAAAAACAAACATTTAAAAATGTCGTTTTTCACATTTCATAAAAAGAATAGGTAATTCTTAGATAGATGTATATCTTACATGCAAGTGCTTCAAGTATAGATCATTCTGACCCCTTACAAGTGCTTCAAGTATAGATCATTCTGACCCCTTACAAGTGCTTCAAGTATAGATCATTCTGACCCCTTACAAGTGCTTCCAGTACATATCCATTTTACCAAGTTTGTAACAAGTTCAATTGAACTAAGAGATACTAAACACGAGACTAAATTAAACTAAACTAAACTAAACTGAAATAAACTAAACTAAACTAAACTAAACTAAACTAAACTAATAGAATAGAGTAGAGGAGAATAGAATAGAATAGATTAGAATAGAATAGAGGAGAATAGAATAGAATAGAATAGATTAGAATAGAATAGAAAAGAATAGGATTTGAATAGGATATAATATAATATAATATAATATAATATAATATAATATAATGTAACATAATATAATATAAACTTGCACGGTAGACTTATCAATGATTATATTCTATGGTTTAATAGAACAAGTCCATTATAGGAGGAATCTATGAATCACTGAATCAATAGGAGAGTTATACAGATGAATGGAATACATTTCTGTCCTAATAATGGTAATGTGTTGAAAAATTTAAGCTTCGTCTAGGTTTTCAACTATTTTTCACATTTTTATATGGATAATTAACCATAAATGACAGATATATTGATATTCCTAGGTACGCAAACATCATAAGCAATGAAATGCTCTACGAACTACGTTACCAGTTCTTACCTAAAGGACACCCATCTCACATTGCAAATAGCAACAACAATAAAAAAAATCTTTTCATATAAATGAACATAGGAGGTTTACACAAATGATGCGAGATTTCACTTTATCGCTAAGGATTTGAATCACATTGCATGGTAGAATTGTTCCAAATCGTTTCCATCAATCGATCCAGTACTGTGACAGGACCCCTTCGACGCCAGTTAATTAACACATTGACAACTTAGGTTCAGATATTAAAAGTCATTCAGCCCATCCAAGAGTGTTAATTGATCACCTACCGCGCTTTCATGTCTCACCTCACATTGGCTGAGTTGACTTTATATCCCTAATTCTTTGCTAGTAGTCATGATTTCTCATTCGGAAGCCCCCGCGAAAAAGGAGTATTATATATATATATAAAACGATGGATAAATGAGCATCGCAGTATACAATCGCGCTTGGATTCAATTATACCAACATGATGAGTTATATTAATTAATCCTTGTGTCCGTCAGTCTTGTAAGTTATCCTGTATCCAATGTTCGTAAAAAAAATATCAAAGGATATGTTCAGTCCTAAAAGACTGCGAAATGTTTGTTCATTTTATTGTTATATATAATAAGAGCTTAAATTTGATAAAGCACATATTCATTTGCAAAACAGATTTAAAAAATAAAATTATATAGTAATTGCTATTTTATAGTGTTTTAAGAATGCCCACCAGCCCCCCTCCCCCAATAAAGCCAATCTCGAACTTAAAATGGTTGCTTCTATCATCATAGTAATTGCTTTTGTACAAGACTGTTGCGCATGCTTGAATTTTTATTTACTCCGTGTTCATTCCAGCAGTATTATAATCCCTTCCTTGTGTATTAGAATTCAGTGTTTGCAAGCAATTAGAGATATATCGACGTGGATAGGCTTTAAAATTACAGGATGAGATACAGGTGATCCGTTTAACACACCATACACGAAGCGAGAACGCTAAAGGCAGAGAATACGCTTTATTGCTATTAATATGACAATGGAGATTGTGAAAATTACATGGAAAAGTAAATTTGGGGTAAATGATTTACACAGTAACACATTTAATTAAGAACAGCTCATTTACTGCACAATGCAAGAAGTTTTGCATGTGAAACATTGGCGATATGAACCAGTCGATTCTTTGCTAAACTCTCCGAAAACACCTCACCTTCACGCCAATTAACGAGATAAAATTCATGTTTTTGCATAATTCATCTCCTATAAAAAGGATGTAAAGAAATATTAAAAATGAAATAGGAACTCATTATAGTTACTCAGTATAATACATTTTCATTGATTGGCCACAAAAATTACTAAATGATCTGGATATTAAATCGTCTAGTTATAATTAGCAGATATATTCTTGAACAGAACTCTTAAAGACTTTGATAAATCAAGGTCGAAGGTCAATTTTGTGATTGGGCTTTCGATGAAAGATAGATTGTAATCTGGTGCTAGAACGGAACCTCATAATCCACATAACTACGTCTCTGATCATAAAGTATCGAATGAAAAATGCATGATCAAATAATACAAAGAAATAATAACCTTGATAGTCAAATCAAACATACAAAGATAAATTGCTGACAGTTCAATCCTAAAAATGAGGTATCTTATATATGGAATTATTAGCCAGTTACATGGCAAATCCCTAATGAAAATTAGTCATACATTAAAAAATTAAATACTAAGAAAACGACATAAAAACGATATGCATGAAAACCATCACCGTTACACTTGCCTGGTTTAATTTCTATACAACATGCGTGATATAAAAAGCTAAAGGCGCAGCGGTTGAAACACTATTAGGTTCGAGAATTATTCATTTTGGTGATCACAAAGTGTATAATGTACCAATCTTTACATCACACAACTGGCGTGCGAAACATAATCATAAGATACACAGTGTTTGCCTACTAATTTCGGACAAATAAAGTAACGATTTTATTTCGTGATTTGCTAAACATCGTGGATTTAATTTATTGTATCTTTTATGAAATCTTGATAATGACGCTCTTATTATACCAACCTACCTGCATACATGCATACAGACCTACCTACCTACCTGTCTACTTGCCTGCCTGCCTGCCTACCCACCATCCTACCTACCTACATACCTACATACACACATAAATACGCACGCACGCGCAAACTCACGCACACACACGCACGCACGCACGCAGACAAGTTCGAACGTACGTGCGTACGTACATACATACATACATGTCAGGCAGACTATGCAGGGAAAAAGAAGATGACCAGCGCTCTCTGAATCACAAAAATTTGAATTAGGAAGCTATCCACCCCCACCCACCGTCCCATACTGCCACCCCACCCACCCACCCCTATCCCACCCCACCCCTTGGATACTGTGCTCATAATTATGCCATATGTGTGTTAGGACTTATAAACTTGGTTCGTTTTTCAAGTTTAAAAATATTTTTGGCAATCAAAATATGTATATATAAATATACGGGGATGTGTGGGTAATTAACGTGGTATTATTAACAAATAAATGGTTGTTTTAAATTAATTCTCATTAAAAGCAATCTCTTTCACACGAGAAGCAACCAATCAAAGTTGACTACTTCAGTCTTCCAGAAGGTACACTTAGTGTCACTTTTATGAATACCTTTACAGTGGTGTGAATATGACATGGTTTTAAGATGGCTTCACGCGGGGATCTGAAAATGTGGGGAAAATACGTGACAGATATAATCCCTTGATATAAAACTGAATGTTACCGAGCTCTTGTCGGATTGACATAGATTAAGGTGATTACAATGTTCAAGTGGCTAGGGTCCACTTAAGTCAATCTTTCAAACATGGGCAATTTTTGACGATTTACCGTTGAAAGAGATATCTTAAAAATTCCGCACCTCAATCATTTTTTTTATCAAGATGGGATTGGCTTAATTTGCTGAGGACAAACAACAACTAATTGATTGTTTTTTTTATATTGTTTAATTATTTATTTCAATGGACAGTAAATAAACATTTTTAAGTTATTACTTATAATATTTGCGTTTATTTATAAAGACTTAACACATTGTCCAAGTATATCAATTACATTATCCCTCAACTCTAGAATAAAAAAATATCTAGTTTAAAACTCACCAATATAGACTATCGAGTTTAAAACTATCCAATCAAAACCTTATAAAAAAATGTGCTTAAATAATTCATAAAGAGCAAAGCTGCCTCACGCAGAAGAAAATGTTAGTGAATTTTAGTAAACAATATTGTCGATTTTAATGTCTTTGATCTTTGGTAACATTTGCTAATATGAAAGGTGAATAATAAACTTCTAGTATATCTCCATAGGTGCAAGGTAACGGTATGCATATGTGTCTGTATTAGCGTTCAACGACACAACCGCACAATAACGGCTACATGCCTATAAAATAAAAGTTTTAAAATTGAAAAACTGAGCAAACTGTTTGGGACAATCGGCAAACAGGAATGTTTCCCAAGTATAGTTTTAATTGATAGCTATCAATTGTATATTGCACAGACGCTGTCTACGAGCAAATGATGAATCAATGCCCCTAAAGGATGAGACTCAGCCATAAGCTGGAGCAGATTGTATGATATCGGTCTGATATAGATGAGATTAAGAACTTTCGCTTCTTATCGATATTTGATTGGTTGACTTTGGGACTTCCTAACAGAGTGAAGCTTGAGAACTGAGTGATCATCTATCAATGCAAAATGGCTGTAAACTGAGATGAGATAAAATTATTAACTATTATAGTCCCACCTGGAGAAAGCGAGCCAGTACGCATATAACGTTTATCACATGTTGTTTGACACACGTAGATAAATAAAGTTCACACAATCTACCAATTAAAGTTCATATTCAGTATATACTATTTACACTTTCTATCAGAGCCAGCTGTTTTACGGTCTCAACCTTAAGTAAGCACCTTTCAGGAATGCATCGCGTATATTTCTGTGTCCATAACTTTGATGGCTGGAAAGAGAGTTATGTCCATTAACTTGATTAATTATATATCGAATTAATTATGGGCAATTAATTTCATGTGGTCAATTAGTTGCTAGTAAGTACCTTCAACTGACAATCATTTACTTGATCCTTTATTCACTTTTAAAACAGTAATTATCGTTAGATTCAGGAAAGTGCCGAAACCCTAAACATTTCGACTCAATATTAAGTTTTTACTCAAAAGCTGAAGAGGACTAACGTTTGAATATACAAGATACGGGGCTTTAGTAAATTGTACGATATGTTCAGCTACGCATTGAATGATAAATACAGTACAACGCCAACATATCCAAATTATTTACATCAAACGACAAGAACGCATTAAGGAATCTGTGAACAACCTGATAACTAACAACTAAATGGCTTAATCTGAAATTGGAAATCGTTCGTCCAATGAACCATAGCTAAATGATCAACTTCACCCTTACATTCTTGGACTTCCGACGCCAGTCCAGAGAAAGAATCGGAGCTGAATGTAAATAGCGGAAATCATTTGGTTCCTAATATGTCTCACACCCTCTGTTATATGGTATGCTAAACCATCCATATTACACTGGATTCGTGTAATAAAGGACGATCTTTGTCTAATAAGTTACATTTTATACCGTGTAGTCTCTGGTTACTCAAACGAAATTGAACTAAATGTTTTGTTCTAGCCATGTGCTGAAATTCTTGCTTGTCGCGTCTATTTCACTTGAAAGAATATAATGCACCTATCCTTTTCTTCCAGAACGAAATTAACGCATACATCCATTGAGTAAACTGAAATCCATAAAGAAATATATCACGCGTCAAAGTTTTCACCATTATGGAGACATATGTACCCATTTTGACGTCCGTAACAGTTTGAACCTGTAAGAAGTCTATCAATTACAATACCTCCTATCTTGAACTCCATTTTCCACTTTTAATCTTTGTGGTGTACCTTATCGAACTATTAACTATCGGTTCGTAAACCCCAGCAATCTTTAAATCAGCTTTAAATGAACATGAGTCTAAGAAGAAATTTCTTATACGGTCAATTTCAGTCAATTTCAGTGGTTATTTATCATCGGATTTATAGATGTGTCACTCCGTAATCTTATAAGGGTCCCAACCATCATTATGACAATGTTCCTACATGGCCTAATGTTTGTTGATTAAATTATTGTGGCTTCCTGTTACGATAAGTAGCACACGTTTGACGACCGTTTCAGTTTTATCATTGGCAACCAATATATCACGTATCATTCACTCAGAGGATTTGTATCGCTTTGAATCTTTGTGGTGTACCTTATCGTACTATTAACTATCGTTTCGTCAACCCCAGCAATCTTAAAAATCAGCTTTAAATGAACATGAGTCTATAAGTCCCTTCAAGGCATTCAAATAACAACAAGTCAAAAAGTTCCTTCAAGGCATTCAAATAACATTGTAAAGGAGTTTTGGTAATGTCTTTATGTTATAATAGTTAGCAAAGGTAACAAGTATTTGAAGTGGCACATGATCGTATGACGGTACTGAAATCTGAACTGCTGTCAAACAGTGCAAAGACAGAAGGATGATGATTCGATGAACCAGTCACATTACTAGATATATAAAGCCGAGAAAGCAAAAGCATACAATGAACTATTATTTGGGTGGTAAAAAAATGTACGAGAACTGTAATAGTACTCGAAATTTTTTTACATTATTATTATTAATATTATTATTATTGTCGTTATCAACGCGTGTGTGTGTGTGTGTGTGTGTGTGTGTGTGTGTGTGTCATTCATCGAAGAAAGTTTCTCAGCATTTTCTTTAGCACCGAGCTTATAAACAGGAGGACGCCATGGCGTGCATATAATAACATCGCCTCACACGATGAGACCATGTGTAAATTAGTCAGTAAGACAAGAATTACAGGATATCAAAATAAATGTAACTATTTTGTTGTCAACTATGGTATATATATATATATTGGAGTTCATGAAATGCGTAATGGAAGAAATTTATCTCAAAATATTCAGTACACTGGTTCTCGGGCTATACAATAGTTTTTTAGTCCGATACCTGAAAATAGAGTCATACTCAGATCTTTGTATGTAATGTGTCGAATTTTGAAGAAGTACTGGATCCTAAAGTTGAATAAATTGTGCATTAAAATTTTATCATAGTCAAGCCAGAAAAGTCTTTGAGAAAGTTCACTTTGATATTTCCCTTGTCTCATCTGTGAAACATAAAGTGGCCTACGTTTAAGCTTCAGTGGAATTGACCCAGTCATCGTTGCGGTATATTGGCAGAGAGTGCGTTAGAACTACCGACCGTATCTATTGGAGAGGACCTCGTGTCAAATAATTGATCTTCAAAGTAAAGCTAATTGCATCATATCCTAGGCTGTCAAAAACTGATGAAAGACATGATTATTTTGGGAAACATTTAGGAACAGTTGCTTTCGATTGGTCAGGTAAAATTAAGGCGTACACTTTAGAAATAATGGGGAATTTAAGGTAGCGACTTGACTCAGAATTCTTGAGTCCCATTTGGCTTGCGAGAAGTCGAATTTGAGAATACAGAAAGTCAAAAGAGAACGACGCCAGGTGATGCAAGTCAGACGTGGACATTGTACTCTTTTCACCACTCGTTACTATGATGAACGAATCCGTAAATTGAACACTGCTATTAAATTCCATTAATGTAAATCGGTTGGATTGTAATTGCAATTTTAGCTTATGTATTAATTAATTAAATTTATTTTATTGTATTTGTTTATTTCTTCTCAATAGTCTTGCTTAGTTCTCTGTCAATATTCTATCTATCTACCCACACTGAGCAATAACATCGATGGAGGTCATCCTCTAGATAACGATCGCCAAATCAATTAAAGAAGGCCGCTCACCACTCGACACCCCCCCCCCTTTACATTAAAGTATATTCAAATCTAAAAAAAAACGCCAATTTCATCTTTTCAACACTGAAAAATTTTTAGAAAATTTGAAATATGAGAACCCCTTAATATTCGAAATCTTACTGAAACAACATTTGCTCACACAATCTAGAATAAGCCTTCTGTCTGCCTAGTTGTTGTTGTTGGTATTGTTGTAGGGTTTAACGCCATTTGTCAGCACAAGATAGGCTATACATGGCGGCCAGGATAAATGGAGGAGGAAGAACCCGAGAAAACCCCGGACAAAACAACCGACCCACGAGAAGCTACTGGCAAGCTTTAACAGAGGTGAGACATCAGTGATCCGTAACGGTGAGCGCTTTAGACCACTCGGCCACTCGGGACCCCTTGACTGCCTAGTGACATTGGTATTAAAGACAATGAAAGTACAGATAAAACCGATTCTGTTTTCTGAACGTAAATATTTTACGAATGAGCATGTTCTTCATACTTGGAAAAATATGTAGAACGAAGACCACAAACTTTTTATCGAACATCAGACACTTTATAATAGAAAAGCACCACTCACTTACAACAAAACGAAGAGATGGGGCGATATTGTGTCAATCGCGTATCAGATGACCACATAGCTCTGCAGGCCTCTTGAAAGGACTGTTATACGCCATGTGACTTGTATTATTTATATTATGAACCACATTTGGTTTAATCTACTTTTGGTGTGATCTCATATCCTTCCTGTCCTGGATTTCTATTGTTTCTCATTTATTTCATCTTATCTGCCTCCGATTTCTGCATCGGTAGAACGAAGAACATGACTCAAACAAAAGAAAAAACACTCAGAACTTGATGCCAGGAAACTAACGATTAACATCGTCTAAATTACCATTGCACCCTCTTAAACTATTTCCAAACAACAAAGACAGTCACTCAAGGCATATAATTCCTGTCACGCTCCAAGTTATTGGCAAGATCTCTAAAAGGTCAATAAACAATGGAGTAAAATTGCACACTTACTGGAAACATAAACCATCAATAGGCTGTCCCATCATCAACCACCGAAGAACGTCAACTCGAGTTAACTTCCGTTTCCACAGAGGAAAAATTACAAACGTTTTACTCTAAATTAAATAAGGATCAACAGAGACTCTCTGCAAAGGTAAACAAAGTCAGAAAAAGATAGACCAAAAGTCTCCACCTGCAACCATATCAGTCCTGAATGACCTTCAACTAACGAAACGTCTCTTAAAAATAGAAATAAGAAGAAACATCGCCTTAAAAGACAGTAACGTAAACAATGCACAAATAAAATTTCTTCAGCTGTTACTAACGCAGTAGTTAATCTTTCCAAAGTACTTACAGTGACAGAGATAAAACTGTTATTGAAAGGTTTAAGTTTCTGTCGCCGCCCTAAGATATAAAACAGAGGTAAGCTAAAAAAGGACACTGAAGGCTTCAGGCACCGATAGAGACTCAAGGCCCAGTTTGCTCGGCAGACAAAACTTGATTCAGAGTGAAATATCAGCCGATAGAAAAGTAGTTTTGACCCCAACAAATGCCTCAATTGAAAATCTAGAAAACCGTCATCAACTCAGTTAAACACGATACTTCAAACACAGCAACCACACATTACAAATTGAGCTAAGAAGAGAAAGATGCCCCACATTCATTGACAAAAGCATAACATACATCATAATCGAGCCTGCTGATGCGGGCTTTGCTGTCGTTGTTATAAATTGGCATGATTACATAGCGAAGCAAATAGATAATTAATCGACAACAGGTTCTACCAAAACAACACCAAGATCCAACACTGACGAAGGCAAAAACCATTACGCATATTATGGATGAAGCGTACGAAGTCGGATACATAGAACAGCACAAAAGGCTACCTAAGCCCAGAAAACCATAGAGCAGGACGCCTTAATCTTCTACCTAATATCCACAAACAAGGAAACCCCGGCGGATATATAATATCTGGTAACGGGTGTCCCACAGAAAGAATTTCAGACTATCTGGATAATTTCCTGAGACTACATGTCCACAATTTACAATCCAATCTTGAAGACACGACAGATTACCTCAAAAAAAGCCAGGTAAGTGAACCCCATTACAGCTAGATGCGATTCTTGTTTCCTTACACAGCACATCTCTTTATACTAATATACAGCACAGTTAAGGGATTCAGGCGTGTAAGATAGCAAGGGAATAAAAAAAATATGTGGATAATCCGCCCACTCATTTCCTATTTAACTTCTGGAACTATGTAGTTTCGATTACACCACTCTTCATTATGAACCAGAATGGCTCTAGACCTCCTCCCTTTGTAAATCAATACAATCTAGTTTACATCATCTCATGTTAAAGTCAAATAGACGAAACATCAAACATTTTCAAGATTGGACTCCATTAGATAGAGTCATGTATGCGTTTATAATTTCAGCTCTTCAGTTATTATTGTTTGAAGTATCTATGTATTGTGTTTGAGTGTGAAAAGCTTGCGCGCTGCTTTTTACATCATTAGTACATCGACGTTGTGCATTAACACTCGAGCTCCGTGACTGGATTCTACCTTGTGCCTATTATGACAGACTGACATCAAAATACCAACAACACAGAAAGAACTAGAATGTGTTTGCAGGCTCAGATGCGTTCCATTATAACCTCATCTATATACTGTTACGCCTGCCTCGTGCTACCTTATAACATCATCAGTTTCGTATTCCATCTCGGCAAGCAACGAATTTCTCACTTTCCTTCAACGTATTTTGGTAAAATCTTCCCATTCTACACTAAAACTACATTAGATAAAAGATTGCAATAAATGCAGTCTAAATTGCGTGTGATCCAGTTACCAAAGAGCATAGTTTTTCTCCAGTTGGCATTGTTACCACCAAACTTATATCGTTGTGGCAATAGTATTATCTTAACAAAGAGAACTAACCCGCTGTGAGGAGTATGAATTATGCAGTGATTACTTTCAGGCGGAACATCCTCGGCCTTCTCCGTCTACTGAACTACTTTTGTTCACAAGGAACAATATGGCTTCAGAAGGAGACAAAGTCACAATCGGAACATAGTCGACCTTTGCTGTCGTAACAAATGTGGTACACTCCGATGGCGGACAATCACCAAACACATCAATTCGATGTGTATTCTTACAACTAATTCCGATGTTATTCACGACCTAATGGAAATGGTTGAGCGATGTACCAATCTGGTTACTGTATTATTTCCAATGTGCTTTTCTAACCATTGGCGGCAAGGTTTAAGCGTGTTCCCATTGTGGCAAATCAGGGTCTGCGCTGTTTGTATTTGGCTGTGGGCAATACACTTATAAATACGGTAGGAATTTTAAACGCATTGTAATGCTCCAGTGCGTCTAAATCATAAAAATAATTGATTTTTTTTAAGCAATGGTTTCATATTATATGAATTTGTTGGGGATATTAAATCACTTTTGTAAATTAAAACCGTAATTTAATCAAATTATATCAATCTTCAAAGCTGTATTTTAGTATCATGGAAGTTTAGAGAGTAATTAACAACCTTGGTTCAGTATCCAAAATTATTAATGTGTTCATGTTAAATAGTTACTTGTCTTTTATCTGGAAGATAGGCCATACATACATGCATGCATGCATGCATACATACATATATATATATATATATATATACTTATATATATATATATATATATATATATATATATATATATATATATATATATATATATATATATATATATATATATATATATATATATATATATCCTGACTTCTACTGGAGAATCCTTGATAATGCAGGCAAGAATAAATATCCAGTACAAATAGCACTATCATACCGGTTAAAGAAATATTTATTCGTAATCTACTGATATTTTGAGCCATGGTCCGTGGGAAAACGGCACCAATCGCCTTGCCTGCACGCTCCAGTCCATATGCCATCGCGACTAAGAACACCAGAAATGATGCAACTAAGTCGGTGGTACATGCATTCGTGCGCAACAGACACACTCGCACGACGACCTAGAAATTAATTTTCATGTATGTACACTGTCATTCCGGATTCCTACGAGCGAAAGCAATAGGATTAATAATAGAGAATTACAAATATGCACCAAACTGAACAGAAAGTGCTCTACCTGAACATTACAGGAGAATGCTTGATAATATTGGGTAGAACTAATATTAGAAAATGTTAACATTTTTACTTAGGAAACGTATCACACCGTCAAAACGGTACCGAGATGAGGAAAAAACGTAAATTAACGGAACCTTTAATAACGGTGAGCAAAAGGTATGAACGGAACAGTAGTGTACTTCTCGGTTGCTGTCGATGCAGTTAAACTCCGTGGAACTGTAATGATAAATGCCACCAACTAATAAGAATGGTACGACCAGAAAGCAGAAGGGTGCCAAACAATATGTTTTGTATACAGTAGATTAAATCGGGCGTAAAGATGGTGCAGATCCGGTAAGTACAGTGCAGGTGTTGTGTTCAAATCAGTATGTGAATATACAGTTTGATTGAAATGAGTACTACTTGTAAGTACTCCAGCATACAACGTGATTGAGAAGAACCATAGTTAGAAGTATTTCAATCAACAGTGTGATTGAAATGAATGCAAGTTAGACATACTCAAATATACAGTGACTAAAATGAGTACAATTTAGAATTACTACAATATAAAGTGAAACTGAAAAGAAAACGGCTTAGAAGAACAAATATATACAGTGATTGAAATGAATACAAGTTACACGTACTCTACTATACAATGCGATTGTACAAGATAGAAGTACTCCAATCAACAGTGTGATTGAAATAAATACGAGATATAATTACTCCAAGATACAATGATTCAAATGAATTCGAGTTAGAAGTACTACAATACAGTGTGACTGAAATGAATACGAGTTATGTGTACTCCAGTGTACCGTGTGATTGTAATGAATACGTCTTAGAAGTACTCCAGCTTATAGCGTGATTGAAATGAACACCAGTTGGAAGTACTCCACTATACAGTGTCACTGAAATGAGGACGAGTTAGAAGTAATCTACGATGTGATTTTGGTATATATAAAAATAAGACCGAATGCAATTTGGTCTCCTTTAGGTGAATCCACCATTATCAGACACATCAAATATATGTATTTTGTTTGTTGAGTTCATTTTAAGTATGCATTCTGACGCCAACATTTTGCCTTTTTTTGTGCAGCTAGCTATCGAATTACTACAGGCCGAATTTTTAAACCAGTCAGCTGGGGTAAAGGTAGCATGTATTACGAATGAGTTTTGATTGGTCACGTAGGCTACATTTTTGTTATCTACCTGTAGCAAACAACTTCAACCAGGTGTGAAAAACCATACTCCAGTTGGTAGATTAGATGGTGCAGGAGTTATAGACTAATTAGCCTACCTCGGCTGCAAATTAACTTTGACAGGTGATCAATTAATGTCACGCTTCACGCTGTGTCACGAGATTACCAATGCCAGTCAACCAGTTACAAGTATGAGCAGCTATATATGTTAGCAGCTGAATTCAAATTTATTTTAGTTAGTACTCGATAGAAGCTCGTAAATATTATATGTATCATAGACTATGAGCGATGTCTTAGCTAGACATTACAAATGTCAGCATATATATATATATATATATATATATATATATATATATATATATATATATATATATATATATATATATATATATATATATATATATATATATGTTTATTGTTACATAAATTTATTTCTACCTAATTGACGTTTTCTTACAGAATCATATCATTTTCATTTATCTAGCGGAAACATGCAAAATAATTTGCCAGCTATTACACGTGAGTACAATCCTCTATAAAGTTTTGACACATTTTAAAAAAGTAGCAAGTACGCAAGGAACACTTTCACACAGGGACAGACTATATAATTTTCTAGGAGCAATAATATTCTCTCTCTCTCTCTCTCTCTCTCTCTCTCTCTCTCTCTCTCTCTCTCTCTCTCTCTCTCTCCTCAAGATATTTCTTTCAACACATTTAATAGATATTGAAGCCTTTTATTCATTTCTATAAATCAGAAGAATACTTTTAAGCTATTTGGTAATTGTAACTTTTCACAAAAATAAAAGGCTTCCCCTCCTGCAACCCACAGGAAAACATAATAGCCGTTCCATACGTTGAAATAGTCATCGTAGTACAGTAATGCCAATTAAATAAATCTGTAGCAATATTGTTTTGCAACCGTCTTCTCATCGCGGACTGACGCGCCCAAATTTAATTTGAAAATAGACCCATAGGAGCAGATCGATATTAAATAATGCATGTGCAGTCGTAAAAATTGCTAAATGGTTTTCAAATGTCGATAACGGTCTTGCCCACGCTTCGGATAATTAATTGGACTGATATACGATCTAATTTAGCTAAGAATGACCCCATCTAATTCGATCACCTATTATTCATATCATCAATGGAGATTTCGGATTCTGTAATGTGTATTAATTCTTTAAAGTTCTTTCTCCTGAAAGACAAATAGTCAATCCGTTCTTTCTAATTCCTGGAGTGGCGAATAAACACATCTAGAAGTGCGAACTTGAAAATTAACATGAATATATACAGATCTGTGTGAGCCTAATACCGTGGAAATAGCCATAGTTGCAACATTCGTGCTTAAAGAACGGCCTCGGCGATGCTCACGATAATTAAATGGAAGAATAGAAATATAATTAAACCAATTTTCAGATTCTTGTTCCCTCAATAACTTTTATCACATCGATAATGTGCAGCGGAGATTACCAAGGCTGTAATGATAATGGTAGCAAGAGTAATAGAAAAAAATATTAAGTGCAAATTAGGCACTAAAATATCCGGAACATATTAATTTCCGCAAATGAAAGACTGAATGTTTCCTTGTCAATAACATTCTTGATAACTCTTGCTTTTATGGCAAAATTCGATAAATTTAAAATTGCTGTCATTATTGTGGAATTACAGTCTTAGCTTCCCATACGTCATTATTTTTTATTCTTCAGAACTTAAAGTCACATGGCGATATAAAAGTTTTCCACCAATCTGGTTGTTGTGTCCAGGAAAACAAACTACATATAGACATCTACTCGAAACCAACCGAGTAACACCAGTATATCCTCCCAACCAGCTGTCATCCAAAACATTGCATTAGGAACATTCCATATAGCCAGGCACTGAGGATACGCAGAATTTGCTCCGACGATGAAACATTCCTAGAAAGGTCTGAAGAGCTATCCAAACATTTAATTTACCGAGGCTACGACAAAGACCTGATTGCGGAGGTAACCCAAAGGGCTAAACAAACAAACCGCGATGACCTACTAAAATATGGAAAGAAGGAAAAGGCTGATAGGATACTATTTATCCTTACCTACCATCCAGCCAACCCCAAAGCAGGTAAAATCATCGCGAAACACTGGCCCATCGTGGAATCGTCGGACGTACTAAAGCTAATCCTTCCGACCAAACCTGTAGTAGCCTACCACCAAAAAACCTCAAGGACATCCTAGTCAGGGCGAAGCTAACGCCAATCACTAATCAAGACCACCCTAGTCAATCTGGCCCCTGTGGCGATAAAAGATGCAAAACCTGTCAACATATGATAGAGACCAGGACATTTACTAGCACAGTGACTAGAGAAAAACTAAATATACATGGTCCAAACAAAACGTGCAAAACAGAGAATGTAATTTATCTCATCACATGTAAGATCTGTAGCCTTCAGTATGTCGGAGAAACTGAAAAGCTACACAAAAGGATCAACCTTCATAGATCTGATTGGATGACAAAGAAGCTGCACAGAAGCCCGGTCGCAGAACACTTCTCCTCCCCTGGCCACATTTTCATTGATATAACACTAATCGCAATTGCTAATAACCCCAACTGGAGCTCCGAAACCAGGAAGGAAAAGAAATCTTACTGGATACGCCGCCTTAGAACATTGAAACCAAACGGTTTAAACCAAGAAAACTAGAAAAAGACAGCCATGCACAAATGGAATTATCCTTTGCAGCCGACACATTTTCTTTTCAAAACTTTTCTAAATTTTCTTAGTAATTACTACTATAAGAATGAAATATCCGGGATATAATTTGCGCTTACATAAATGTACACAAAGTAATAGATGTCGCTATGGCTCATCGATTTCTAGGTTAATACAAATATTTTCCATTATCCGCAACAAGTTGATATAGGCTGGTTGAGACATAACACATTTAAACGTTTAATTCATATAGAAACAGCCATGTAGAGTTTTGCAAACACAACGGTTTTTGTGTTTTATTTGTTTGTTTTGTCTATGTTTTGCATATGCCTTTGAAAAAGACTCATTAAGAGTCGAAAGCGCTCAGGCTAGTTAGATACTAGTTTTGCACTGTTCGTCGTCAGTTTATTGCATATATATATATATATATATATATATATATATATATATATATATATATATATATATATATATATATATATATATATATTAACATAGCCAATTACAAAAATTGAGGACCAAATGTGTTATCTTCGTTAAAGGTTATTATTATTATTATTATTATTATTATTATCATTATTATTATTATAAGTAGTAGTAGTAGTAGGCAAGAAGAAGACACTGTTTATATGTATAAGTGACGTTTCGTATTAGCGACTATTAACATTTGAAAGCAATACATCGAAATCGGAACTTTGCATATGCAAACTGATATAGGCGCATTTAATGCAAGCTACTCACTTGACGGTCTAATTAATTTAAGGTAGTGGCCCTCATGGTCGACCTGACCTTTTAGCCTTGGGTTGTGGTCTCTAATTTTCACAAGTGCTAAAATCGAGGATCAAACCCTGTAGCACAGAGTTGTGAAGTGATCGTGTTGTCACAAGGCTGTCTTGCTCCTCCTGTTTTCCGAACTCACGTTAGTCAAAAGGTGAGACGTAACAGGAATTTGTCCTCAGACAACATCGACTTTGTGGACATTTTGGTTAAATTTCTTTTTTCAGTTAAACAAAAATGTTTTTTTATATATAAGTGTGGACCTTAGATAATGGCCCGGGCCTTTTGTATAAGTTGATCACTGGACTTGTATTCCAATATTCGTGGATTCGATACCTGCCAAGGCCAGGTAAGGTCTGCTGACTAGATGTGTTCTTGCGCAAGGCACTTGGCTCTCATATCCTCGGCATGATATAGCCAGTACTGTGTTTTAATTGTCATTAAAACCCAATCAACCAGCCAACCAACCAACCAACCAATCCATCCTACCATTCATGTAATTCCTTCCATAAAAAGCTAGTTCATTTTAATAATTAGATATTTCATCTATATTAAATTCAAGCATTTAATTGACACCTGATCTCCTTTCAACAAAAGAGGACTGACGGAATTCCATAACATTGGTAATGAAGACCTTTAATACTCGAGCTAACATAACATAAAATATTAAGCAAATCAAATTTTCCAAGTCATAATTAGAACTAATTTCGTAATGTCCCAGTAATTATCTTTGATGGTCATGCAGACGTGAGCGCTGGTTAATCAAGACCTAGAGAAATAACACAGATAGTAGTAAAATTACGGGATGCGCGGATTTTGTCAGATTTCATTACCGTATATATCCCTATTTTACGTTTCAAAATAAAACTGGCTTTTCCCAGTATCGGGGTGATAGGTTATGTTTACAATGACAATTTTGGAGACGCTAGTGTGAATTTTGAATGCACACACTAAATATCCCATCCATAGATTCATGAACAAGAAGGATCACGAACTTAACACTTATTCTGATATGTGCGAAAAAAAAAATTAGAACGGAGAATAACATGCAACGAGATATAAATCCATCAATATAAATTATATCCTTGGAATAAAGAGATTAAACTATGACACATGTTCATTCAACAGAGGGTCACATTTTGTACAGACAGTTCATTATTACTCTATTCCACAGGGTATTGTGCAAATTAGTAACCAAGTCATTAAATTCTGAATCACACACGAGCAGTCGTCATTTAATTCGTAATAGAGATTATCAAAAGACCGCAAATTGTAAGTGAAAATACAGTTTCTGATGTGCTGTTTTGACTTGGTAAAATATGAACAAAACCCCAAATGAGCAGTAACTGAGTCATTAATTCCTTCCTAATTAGGGATCGATACACTTTGGCAAATATTGATGAGTCATGTGTTAGATGCAACAGATGCAAATATTAAACTGTTTCTGAATATATAAAGACAGCTTACAAGGCAGACGTAGATCACGGTTTCCATGCCTTGGGTCAATTGGGATATAGAGGATCTCAAATGGGTAATGATTTAATATTGAATTTATGAAACGAGTTGAATAATGTCCAGCTTTTGCGAGCCTTGGCGAGCAAAAGCGGACATTATTCAACGAGTTTCATAAATTTAATATTAAATCATTACCCATTTGAGATTCTTTTTATCACTTAATTTTTATTTCAGTGGAAATTATTTAGATTGAATGAAGAACGAATAATTTCGTTCATTCTGACAGACGGTGCACCTTTCGTTTGTTGTACATAAAATATAGTCCCAAACAAAGTTGAACTGGTAAAAGTAGTTTGTACATTTTTACAAACTATAAATCAAAGTGAAAGCTTCCATCCGAATAAAGAGAACATTTTATAACGACAAAATCATTTTCTAAAACAGAATGATCAATGCGATGTGATGCCACATTGTTTGATACGGTACACAGAAGGCCTAGAGTACATGTTTATCCTAAAATGTCACTTTCAGAACTAAACATTACATTGTTGCGATTTTCATGTGAAACAGGATTACTGGATGCAAAAAATTCCCACATTTACTGCAATGCATTTGTGACCAGATATTTGCAGTATTTGATTTTGAACAATATAGACTGTACAGAAGACGTAAACAAATTTCTTTTTGAGTCGGATTTGCATCCCATATAAACTGCGTAAAGATGCTGTGGTTGGATAAAGTTCTGTCAGTTAGGAGACCCATTTATGTCCAGATTCTTCTGTGAACAGAGGTGAGTTTAGTTACTTCTCTAAGTTAACATTTAAACCACGCTTGTATATGCGGTGGATTCTATATCTATGTTACAGATATACCGCCCCCCTCCCCCCACCCCGCCACCCGTTATCAAATAAGCAATACCCTTAGTTTTACTTCTTATTGTTGTTCTTGTCTTGTAGTTTTACGCCATTTTTCTTATGCTGATATTGTTATACATGACATAGCAAACCCCTGTGGGGGTAACATATCCATATTCAGACAGCCGAGATAATTTTTCTTCAATTTCCTTCGTGAGTCGAGTTAAAAAATGGCCGCCAAAAATGTTCATTCAAAACAAAACATTCCAGAAGGCGGGGTTAAAGACGTTTTCCCACGATCCCAGCCAATCAGTAAAGAGGATACTGCACAATAATTTCATGGCCTTATTTGGACCAATCAGAATCACATAAAGTGATATTTTAACGTGTTGTAATATCAAAAACATGAAACTGCACATACTATAGGAAAACTATACCTACTATGTGATAATACATAACATTCCACCGGACCGATGCTACCCTACCGCAGGTTAAACTGCATCCAATCCCACTAAACATTTACCACTGCCAACTGGAGCAATCAATATTTAATGCTTTGTGAAAAGGAACACAACAATTACATTGCCTGGATTTGAACACGCACCACTTTATCTTGAATCTGTCTAACCAATTTCTCAATCAAGCCAGTCTTAATCGACTTTAAACACAAACCATAGTCATATATATATATATATATATATATATATATATATATATATATATATATATGTATATATATATATATATATATATATATATATATATATATATATAGATAGATAGATAGATAGATAGATAGATAGATAGATAGATAGATAGATAGATAGATAGATTGTTACGTGTAGGCTCGTACAATAATAAGAGAAAAGAGTGAAGTCAACAAGCTTTGTATATTTTAAAAAAAATAATTTATATCCCTAGAAAACAATGTAAAAATTGAAAAATAGGACTTACGGTTTGTGAATATAATCCAAAATTTAATCCTAAGAATGAAAAATAAAAGTCCTATCACTAAATAGTTCTATTAGAATCCAGGTTCGAATCTCGACGACGTTCCAATATGGAAGGCGATGACGTCAGATGTGGTCCTTGTACAAATAGCAACAATTCCTCAGTTGAATCACAGTTTATGTTTCCGAATAATTCCAGAATAAATTTCCACTGAATTTCTTTCTCCCAGAATTTATAAAACAGTACACTCGTTTGGTTTTCTAGAGAATAAATTATTAAATTCCAAAAACAAATGAACATCGAAAACAATCTGGTTTCAACAACAAAAACCTATCCAGCCTTCAAGGTTTCCAAAATACAACTGACTGACGAGCGCTCATAAAGGGTATTATATCCACCCGAATTATCATCCTGTTCTCGGGAGATACATTACATGGTCTCTTAACACTTGAACAATGCAATAGCAAAAATGCAATTTGTCACGTAGCAAAAACCCCTATCTACTCTCACTCTGAAATAAATTTAAAAATAAAACATTGTTTATTCAGAATAGGCGAAATGACCTTGGCAATAGCCAATCATTTTCGCGTAGCGCTTACACTACCGCGAACCAAGGTGAACTAAAATTATTGCTCATGTAACACGTTTTACGTCTTAGATAAACAGAATTACTGAAAAAGAACTTCGAATCCGTGAAAATGATCATTACAATAAAATGTAATGAAACAAAAATAAAATAAAAAAGAATTTTAAAACTAACACACAAGCAATTTAATTCCATATACGTAACACTTCCCCCATAAAGAAAAAAGAAAGATTTATGTAATAAAGCTTTCTTTTTACCATATGTAAATTATACATGAGGTAAACAAAATTAGATAAGAAAATTCTTATGAATTAGGCAAAGTGTATATGAAATAAAACTTCTATACACGGAAAAGTGCATCTGCAATCAAATTGTCTTTTCCATTGATGTGCCTGATGTTGAGATTATATTCTTGCAAAAACAAACTCCACCTTAATAATCTTTGATTTTTATTTTTCATCTTGTCGATGAAAGTAAGGGGGTTGTGATCACTATACACAACAACCGGAGAAGGAGCTGAGCTAATGTAAATTTCAAAATGCTGTAACGCCAATATTAAAGCCAAACATTCCTTCTCGATTGTTGAGTAATTTTTTTTTTTTTGTGCTTATTTAATTTCTTAGAGAAATAGCACACTGGGTGATCAAAACCATTTCTGTCTTCTATACACAACAACTGGAGAAGGAGCTGAGCTAATGTAAACTTCAAAATACTGTAATGCCAGTATTAAAGCCAAACATTCCTTCTCGATTGTTGAGCGATCAATACCATTTCTGTCTTCTTGAATCAATACTGCTCTAACCCCAACATCACTTGCATACACAGACAATTTAAAAGACTGATTGAAATTTGGAGCTGTTAGAACCGGCACGCTTTTGAGTATGGCTTTTAATCTATCAAAAGCTTCCTGACATTTATCTGTCCAAAGAAACTTGTTTCTCTTACTTAAAAAATTTGTCAGATATTCAGCAATATTGGAAAAATCGGAACAAAACTTTCGATAGTAACCGGCCATACCCAAAAATCGCATCAGTTGCTTTTTACTGACAGACACAGGAAAATCAGAGATAGCCTTAACCTTAGCATCTATAGGTTTAACTTGACCATGTCCAACAATATATCCTAGAAAAGTTACACAAGCACAGCAGAATTCACTTTTAGATAAATTGGATGTCAAATTAGCATCAGTGAGTCTTTCAAAGAATTTCCGAATCGTGGCTAGATGTCCTTTCCAGGTGTCGTTGTAGATGATGACATCATGAATGTAAGCATCACAATTATCTAGACCAGAGGTAATTATATTCATCAAGCGTTGAAACGTACTTGGGGAACCCTTCATCCCGAACGGCATTACTTTATATTGATAGAGTCCATCTGGAGTCACAAATGCCGAAATTTCTTTCGCTCTTTCCGTAAGTGGAATTTGCCAAAATCCTTTCAGAAGGTCAAATTTGGTGACGTACTTGGCATTTCCAATTTTATCAATACAATCATCGATTCTTGGTAATGGCAATGAATCTGTTTTTGTCACACTGTTCACTCTCATATAATCAGTGCGCATACGGAAAGTATTATCCGGTTTCGGAACAAGTATATATGGTGAACTCCAATCACTTTTACTGGGCTCTATGAAATCGTTCTCCAGCAAATACTGAATTTCCTTTTTCAAGTATTCCTGTTTGAGAGGGTTCATCCTGTATGTGTATTGTTTCACAGGTTTTGAATTTACAATTTCAACGTCATGAAAAATTTTCTTTGTCCTCGTAGGAATATCCGGAAACAAGTGCTCATATTCGAATAATAACTGTTTAAGTTCATTTCTTTCTTCTTCTTGCAAATGTAAAAGTTTCTGGTCCAGATTTTTCATAATTTCCGAATTTCGAAGATTTGCTGCTCCAAAATCAATGGTGTCGAATTGAATTTCTTCACTTAAATCCTCAGTTGGTGGGACAGATACAACTAAATTAATTGTATGATTTACTTGGCTATCTCTTTCAATATACTCCTTTAACATGTTAATGTGGCAAAGCTGTTTTTGTTTTCGCCTACCAGGAGTATTTATCATGTAATTTAAATCATTTACTTTCTTTTCAACCGTGTATGGACCATAATACTTGGCCTGAAGGGGATTTTGTGGAATGGGCAAGAGAGCTAGAACTCTATCACCAGGCTGAAAACTCCTATCCCTTGAGGTTTTATCATATCTTGATTTCATTCTGGACTGAGTAGAGCTCAGATTTGTTCTTGCGACCTCACAAGCCTTTGACAATTTGTACTTCAAATCAGAAACATAATCAAGAAGATTGAGCTCAGTATCTTCATTTGAAAGAAGTTTCTCTTTCAAAAACTTCAAAGGTCCACGCACAGTAGGTCCGAAAACTAGTTCAAAGGGACTGAATCCTAAAGATTCTTAAACGGACTACCTAACAGCAAACAAAACTAAATGAATGCCTTCATCCCAATCTTTGCTCGTATCAAAGTAATATGATCGAATCATATTCTTTAAAGTCTGATGAAATCTTTCTAAGGCCCCTTGGCTCTCAGGGTGATAGGCAGAAGATTCAAATTGTTCAATGCCTAATTCGTGCATAGCTTGCTGGAAAATTCCAAACATAAAATTTGACCTTTGATCCGATTGGACAGATTTGGGAAGGCCAAATTCAGTAAAAAAAAAAAAACAAAAAAAGAAAAAAACAAAAGAAAAAAAATTATCAAAGCTTTTACTATAGTTTTGGTTTTAATATTCCTCAAAGGAATTGCCTCTATGAATCTTGTTGACGTACACATAATGGTCAACAAATATTGGTTGCCTGACTTGGTCTTAGGTAAGGGACCAACACAATCTACCATAATTCTGCTAAAAGGTTCGTCAAATGCAGGAATAGGTTGCAGATGAGCCTTAGGCATCTTCTGATTGGGTTTTCCTACTATTTGACAAGTATGACAAGATTTACAAAATTTACAAACATCACTTTTGATATTTGGCCAATAAAAGTGAGTCAAGATCTTGTTATAAGTTTTATTTATCCCTAAATGACCAGCCAGAGGAGGTTCATGGGCCAAACTAAGTATTTCCTGTCTGTAAGATTTTGGAAGTACAATCTGATAGTTCACTGACCATTCGTCATTAACAGGTACCTCGGGAGGTCTCCATTTTTTTTTTTATAAGAATTCCATTTTTAATGAAATAACAGACAGGTACTTCATTGGCTTCAGTTTCACTAATGGCCCTCTGAAACAAACAGGAGATCTCAGGATCTTTCTCCTGTTCGACGACAAGTGATTGTCGTTTATCACCCTGATTAGATAAAGAGAATGAGTATTTAAAAGAGGATCACTGTGATCAATACCTTTTGACTGATTCAAATTAGGAGTGAAAGTGACCTCATCAAAAGCCTGACCAATACATGTGTCAGCTAAAGGAATATTTTTCTTATCAAAATCATTCTCAAGAGCTTTCTTTGCCATAGCTCTGATAACTGCACAAGCTGGGTATAACTCTGGGTATTCTTTTTCAATTGGATCAGCTTTCTGATCCAAAGAAGGCTTGTCAGTTACAAGTGGATTAACCACAACCTTGTCTCCAGCTAGGTCGTTGCCTAGCAACAAATGAATGCCTTCAGCGGGTAAAGTAGGCACTGTTATAGTCGTTATGACTGTCACAGGTCCTGAAACTAAGTCTGATGACACATTTACAGAATGGAGAGGAACATTAACAAATCCGCACTCTACTCCCTGAATGAGAACGCTCTCATTAGAACAGGACTTCTCAGAAAAAGGCAAAGTACCTGATAATAAAAGACTCTGAGAAGCTCCTGTATCCCTTAAAATTTTAATAGGGATAGGATTAGCCGAATCACCCAAGAGTGATATAGAACCCTTCGACATGAATGATTCATAATTCTCCATAATAAAATCAGACTGGGGTTTATTAGAACCAACAAATGTATTGCTTTCAATACATGACCGTGACCTTGACCTCTTAGAAATAAAAGCATTTGGGATAGGTCTATCTTGATTCTGATGCCTATATTTCAATTTAAAGCAATCAGAAATGACGTGTCCTTTTGTCTTGTAATAGGTACACGTAGGAATAGACAAGGATTTTGAATGAAGTTTATCAGAAGCTTGATTTTTAGAAGTTGTACCAGATTGATTTTTAGGAGGAGTTGTATTGGGCTGGAATACCTTTCTACCAGTAGACTGCTGAGTGAATGATTTACCTACAACAGGAACTTTATGAGCTAAGGAATACTCATCTGCAGCAAGAGCAGCATTTTCCAAGGTTTCAATCTTATGCTCTTCAAGATGATTCATAATGTCATTAGGAACACAGTTTTTGAACTCTTCAAGTAACACAAGTTGTTCAAGACTTTCATAATCATGTTCAACTGTCTTGGCTAAGCACCATCTCTTAAATAACTGTTCTTTTTCTCTAGCAAATTCAAAATAAGTCTGTCCAGCTTCTATTTTATAGTTTCTGAATTTTTGCCGATAAGCCTCGGGGACTAATGCATCACCCCTTAAGATGTACTCCTTAACCAAATCATAGTCAGAACTCTGTTGTACTGACATTGAATGGTAAATATCACTAGCTTTACCAACTAGTACACATTGTAGTAGCTGAGCCCAATACTCCCTTGGCCATTTCAAATATAATATTTGTCTACATCCTTTTCTCTAAAAGGGGGAACGAACCGAATATTTTTTGTAATGTCAAAACTTGAATCTGTATGTGAAGTGGAATCGTGCTTTTCCCTTGCCAGCTCCATTTCTTTTATTCTAATTTGAAATTCCCTTTCATACTTCTCTCGTTTTAATTGTATCTGTCTCTCTCCCTCCTCTTCTCAAATTGTATTTGCTTATCTTTCTCCCTCTCCTGTCTCTCCCTCTCATTCTCTTCTAATTGCAATTTCATTTGTTTATCATTCTCTCTTTCCTGTCTCTCTTTCTCCTTTTCTTCAAATTGTAATTGCAATTGCTTCTCTTGCAATTGCAATTGTTTCTCTTTCTCCTCTTTTTCATAAAGCATTTTTTTTATCTTTCTCTCTTTCCTCTTTCTGCAGCTCGAGCTTCCTTAACTCCAATTTCAGTTTGTATTTCAGTTTTAATTCCATTACTTTTATGTCAGAGTCCGATACCGACTTACTGCCCGTAGCCAAAACACTTTTATCAAAAATATTCTTCTCTACCTAATATTGAATTAAAATGTTTTTAATTTCTTGTTTCGTTAAGGAAGATTTTGCTTCAGAAAGATCGTACTTTCTGGCAAGTTCAAGCAACTCATCTTTGTTCAGACTATCCAACTGCTCCTGAGTTGGACTAGAAAGAAAGGTTTCCACTTTTGATGACATTGTGAATGAAAGCCTGTTGTTTTCACTAAAGATTTCAAACAAAATGTAAAATAGTATTTGGGATTTAGAAACTAGGGGAATTTAAATTTCAAAAAACAAGTTTCTGAAATATTTAACCAAAATTCATATATCCCAAGGACGAGCGACCCAATTCTTCGCTCTACATCAACATTGTCGATTATGAGAAGGCATTCGACAGTGTGGACCGAGAGACACTCTGGAAACTTCTTCGCCACTACGGCATCCCAACCAAGCTGGTGAACCTGATCAAGAACACTTACAACGGAATGTCCTGCAGAGTCATCCATGCAGGACAGCACTCAGACAGCTTCCTAGTGCGGACTGGCGTGAGAAAGGGCTGCTTGCTGTCGCCGTTTCTCTTCCTTCTCGTCATCGACTGGATTATGAAGACGTCCACAATGGGCGGAGAAATGGGATCCAGTGGACATTGTGGAGTCAACTTGAGGACCTGGACTTTGCCGATGACCTAGCGCTCTTGTCCCACAGTCAGCAGCAAATGCAGGACAAGACCGACGTACTGGCAGCCACATCAGCACAGGTTGGCCTCACCATCCACAAAATCAAGACCAAGATCCTCAAGATCAATTATGTAAGTAATAATCCAATCACACTGCATGGAAGTCCCCTGGAAGAAGTGGAGTCCTTCACGTACCTGGGCAGCATTATCAACCAGCAGTGTGGCACAGACGCAGACGTCAAGGCAAGGATCGGAAAGGCGAGAGCAGCTTTCATACAGCTCAAGAACATTTGGAGCTCCAAAGAAATTTCCTTGACTACCAATACCAGACTGTTCAACTCCAACTCGACGTCAGTCCTACTGTATGGAGCAGTGACCTGGTGAACCACCAAGTCGACCGTAAAGAGCGTTCAGAACTTCATCAACAGCTGCCTGAGAAGAATTTTGCAGATCCGCTGGCCAGACCCCATCAGCAACGACAACCTGTGGCAGAGAATCTCTAAGCTTCCGGTAGAGGACGAAATCATGAAGAGAAGGTGGGGTTGGATAGAACACACCCTACGTAAGCCGCCAACCAACATTACCAAACAGGCATTGAGGTGGAACCCACAAGGCAAGCGGAGAAGGGGTCGACCAAGAAACACCTGGCGACGTGACCTTGAGGCGCACATCACTAAGCTGGGTCACACCTGGAGTCTTCTTGAGGGGATGGCACAGGACAGAAGTCTCTGGCGATCTTTTTTGGGTGGCCTATACCCCGGCAGGAGTGAAGGACATAACTAACTAACTAACTAACTAACTAACTAAGACTAATGATTTTACGAGGTACAGTTATTCTAGATTTAACGTATTTGTGACCGAATATTTACATTATTGATTTGGAAGAATGCCGTGATTGAATACCTTCCTGTCACTTGGGAGATCGGCATTTGTTCACATTCTTCTATAAACATGTTACGTGTAGGCTCGTACAAATGTAACAAAAGAAAAGAGTGAAGCCAACAAGCTTTCTATATTTTAACAAAATAATTTATTTCCCTAGAAAACAACATAAAATATGAAATAGGACTTACGGTTTCTGAATATAATCCAAATATTAATCCTAAAATTGAAAAATATAAGTCCTATCACTAAACAGTTCTAATTGAATCCAGGGTCGAATCTCGATGAAATTCCAATATGGAGGCGATGACGTCAGATGAAGTCGTAGTACTTATGGCAACAGATCCTCAATTGAATCACAGTTAATAATGTTTCCTTATAGAATTACAGAATAAATTTCCACTGAATTTCTTTGTCCCAGAACTTTTATAAAAAAGTACACTTGTTTAGTTTTCTAGAGAATAAATTATTAAATTCCAAAAAATAGATGAACTTCAAAACAATTTGGCAACAACAATAGAAACACCTTGTTCCCTCAAGGTGTAAGAATACGACTGAATAATTTTAATACCAATTGACTGTTTTAAGCCTCGATTTTAGATCACATGGTAGCTCACGTGATGGACTTACGTAACACTAATTTGAACATCGCAATAGAAGCGCACAACCGGTAGGCACGTCAGCCATGGAAGAACTTAGCGAATCTTATTATAAAATTCAGTAAGAAAAGTTGTTTACAAATTAGAACTATCACGCAATCAGAAAATGACTTTGGTAATAACCAATCGTTTTATCTTGATGTTTACGAAATCTATGAACCAGAGTGAGTTAAAAATAGTGTTGAAGAAATATTATGATCTAATCGGGTCAAGTCAATTTTCCGAAAAAGATATTCAAATCCAATGAATATTATCATTACAATAAAATGCAATGAAACAAAATTAAAATAAAAAAGAATTTAAAACTAACACACAAGTAATTTAATTACATATTCGTAACAAACAGCAGTGCCTTCATTTATTGCTATAGGTTAACATTTAAACCACCCTTGCAATAGAGTGTTTTGCGTATTACAGACTTGTTTCAGACTTACCCCACCAAGTCCTCACAATCCATTCACCGTTACCATTAATTTTATGTGTAACGAGGCCCTGTGAAGTATATTGCATATATTCCAAACGACGCAACTGTATTTTCCGAATGCGCAGTGGGCCATCATTTCGAATAATGGCCTCCAAAATGTTAACAGTAATAGTAACAAAAACAAATGTCCAGAAGGCGCGGTAAGGAAAATTCCCACAGTCGCAGCCAATTAGTAAAGAGAATGCATACTGTGCAAGAATTTCATGGCCTTATTTGGACATCATTTTGACATAAAGTGATATGTTAAGATGTTGACATATCAAAAATATTAAATTGCACACACTATATGTAAAGTGTACCAACTATGTGATAAGGTGTTACATAGCAAATCACGCGACGCAGTGTAAAACAAAATCTCTCACAAAAAGAACGTTGTAAATAAATATGACATGAAACTGGTTCAAAAATATCATTTGTGCTTTGGTTTATTTTTGTTATTTTTTCCTTTTAGGAACGTTTTAGAAAGCTATTAGTGTTTGTCACTACTCTGGCTATACATTGAACATTCTGTGAACTTGCACAAGATTCGAATTAAATAAAATTATACAGCTTCATTTAGAACGCAGTGATAACCTTACAAATACTGCAAAGTTTATAATTAGCTTTGTTTTGTTGTTGTTGTTTTACTGTATATAGATATGCTACAAGTATTTTGCGACAAAACGGATTCCACTGGAAAAAGTGTAATTGCTTATCAAAACTAAATGAAAATAGCACATAGAGTGTAAAAGACGGAGCAAGAAATTGCATTTTTTGCATGTAAGATAATTCATGTTGTCCGCTTTTGTCCATTATTGCAACTGTGCACTTCTGTTCAATAAGCAAACTTCTGCATTACCCCCCCCCCACCAGCCACAAAGGAAGTGACATCAGCAGTATGTTATGTCTGCGCGATGAAAACGTTTCGTTTTGGTAGTTGCTTGTAAGTGTTTTTTCAAGCCAAACTATCAGCACGAAAAATCAGAAGTAAAGTACTGTCTATCAGTAAGAACAGTAACAACAGCTACTACTGCTACTATTAATACGACAACGACGACGACAACACCAATAACAATACTTGAAGTTGTTTGTTCTAGATTTATGCGTGCAGGAGCCTTACGTTTGCAGTGCAATATAAATAAAATGAAATAAAAATGAAATATTGAACCAGAAAGTAGCAGGAAAGCTTCTGTACGCAGCGAGTGTAATAACTAGGTCTAATGTGGTTAAAAGCAAATTTAAAAACAGGCAAACAAGCAAAGCGAATGAGCACTTGATAGGTCCATGAAATGGTTGGGTTTATTGTTTGAATTGAGAAAAGTCAAGCTTCTTATCTGCTGTTAATTTTGAAGCTCTTTCCACTCAGAAATAATTTGTTTTCTTGCTAGAAAATTTTAACCTCTTAATATGGCGCACCGGTTTGAAATTGATTTCAAAACTGATCCCGTATATATAAATTTAGATGACTATTAAAACGGATTTTATGGAGTAATTTGGTAAACTCTTTAAAAATAGCCCAAACGGTCACGCCAGAGTCTGTGATAACTCACTTCTCTGTTTTAAGATCTTTGTTAGGCCTAGTTTGTTCCTTCATCCCATTTCACCAACACGTCCATACGTTCTAGTCGTAATATAAAATGAGAATTTTCTATGCAGTAATGCGTATTACTTCGTTAAAGTTTATATTACTTCGTAACTTGTGTGTTTTTTATCAATCTTTTCAAGGTAATTGCTAGGCGAACGAAGAGAATATAAGTATGGAACAGACATTAAATACATGTTCAGCCTCCAAACTTGACAAGTCAAAAAACTTCCTGATCCATCAGCTCTTCTTTGAATAGTTCATTAAAATTTTAGACTGAAAACGTTAATAAAATCAATATTTGGGTGCATATCATAGATAATTAAGAAATAGTTTACACTAACTGATTGTCATTCGCCCACAATCATTTCATTAAATAAATTAAACTCTTTTCCTTTCTGCGAAATCCAAACTCGTAATTGACACATTACTCTATGAAAAGGACTCTACCAGAATTATGTTAATCAGATAATTACAGTGCATGAAAATAAGACTCGAAATCTGTAAAATGGTTCAGAGATCGCATTTTCAGATTGATTACTTGAAGACGTTTACAATGTACCAGCATAATCGAGTGCACATCAAGTAAAAGACCGAAATAAATAACTCAGATAATGGTCTAACACATGCATAAGAGTAACGATTTTGCTCACAGTCCATAATAATGCCTAACTTTACGGATTTCAGTGACTAATTGGCTTATTTGACTTGTACTGATATTACCAAACTCATGCACAAGAAACTGTTTTTAATAAATCGGAATCTGTGATTTGTCCAATATATATTAAGGCAGCATCGCTTCTCTCTCTCTCTCTCTCTCTCTCTCTCTCTCTCTCTCTCTCTCTCTCTCTCTCTCGCAGAGCATCGGTCTCGTAATAAACAATTGCAAGGTTCTATGCCCGGTCAGACCAGCTCGTGTCGGCTGCCTCAGTGTGTCTTTGTGGAAGGAACTTAACTCCAATTTCGTTTGAATGATACAGCCCAAAGAAGTGCTGAAACCAACAAACGTCATTGCGTATTGAACACGAATAAATTTTATTGCGGCGCCATTAAAGTTACAACTTTATATGTCAATTTAACGACACGGACAAGGTAAAAAAAAAAAAAATATTCTCAAATGATGGGCAAACTTACAAGGAAAACTTTGTTTGCGGCGTTGAACTCAGCACCTCATCGGGAAGTAAAGGATGGTTGATACATAACGAAACAGTCAGCGTAGTATTGGTTATATCTAGCCGGGGAAATGAACTGGGAACCAGTAACAGAATATTATCGAATATAAAATTAAATGTGGGTCGAATAAAGATGAATTTGTTTTGTGATAAAATCCCACAAAAAGACAGCTTTACTAATAAAAACCATCGGTAAAAGAAAAATCCCATATACAGCAACATTTTTTCAGTACTCCTAAGGTCCGAAAATTTAAGGACATTCTTCAACTTAACTCACAGTATATCGAATTACAATTTCTTTTAAAAGTTTGTTTCCTTTTTTCCTGAGAATTTCAATAATAAAATAATATCTGTTCAAAATATCGAGATCATGGAACCTGATAGTTTCTGGAAATTTAAATCGATTGCAAGGCATACGATGCAAGGTAGAGATGAGGATTACACCATCCTCTTTAAGAAAATTTACATTTGTGAGGTTTGTGTTGTAGGAAACATCGGTCACTTGACATAAACATTTATTCAAAGTCTTTCCTGTCTTTTAATGGAAACTTGTTTCGTATTTTGAGTGCATTTTTGCAAGCCAAATATGGACAAAAAAAAGTAAAATTGACGTGACTTTAGGGTGTGTCTTTCCATCATAGACCAAAAACGAAATACAACAACCAGAACAAGAAAATAATAATGACGTTAACAGCAACAAAATTTGAAAACCCTTGCTCTAAGTGATTTTTTTTAAAAGGGATACAGACGGGCTTTACAAGAAAGCATCTCTGTATATGGCTTTGTTAGATGCAACATTGGTTTTTAAATTATTTTTTATTGTAGGTCACAATCTCAAAGAATAACGGCTTCGTTTTAATGTTCATTTTAGTCAGTACCGTGAAATTTATAATATTTAATGGTGCCTTTCTTTAACAAATATTTGCAGCGGAGTCTAATTGTAAGGTCCCGTGGCATTTAAATTAAAAAAAATACTTTCGAAATATATTCCCAATTCTGCTTATATGTAAATACTGTCTTAAATATGGTATCAGAAAAAAAAAATAAACAATGAAAAGAAGAATTATAATTTTGTAAAACACGCATCCTTGTGCCACCCAATTTAACCTCCACCCCGAATTTTCATCAGTTAGGCAAGGTCCCTATGGTAAGGCTTCCCCAGGCGCCAGTGTCAATAATGTGCATCTGCATTTTCAATCCTGACTAGTAAATACATGGTTTTATGTTGGAATGACTCGGCGTTTATGGACAGAAATATAAGACGGCATCTGGAATAAAGGCATACACAACGGTAGCCGACCTGAGCTGATTCAATGGCATTCTTTCTATCTCGAGTCGCACACTCTAACAACTAATTCATCTCGACTCCAGGATATAGGATGAGGATCACGAGAGATTTCAAAAATTAACCTAGTGGCTAGGTCTAATGGGGGTTAAGGATGAACCATGAGACTAATCTTATTTGCATGGATAAAGTGCATAAATAGCAATAAGGCTGGGATCTCAATAGTTTCTAAGTTATGATCAACGGGTCAAGATCTTGTTGGTTGGGGATAGGTCCAGGGTCAAAATCATGTATGATTCTAAATTGTTTACATTAAGTTGATATATGGTTACACAGTCTAAACATGGTCTATTTTATGATCCAAGACATAAGTTCTTGTGGGTAGGGCAAAACTAAGAGGCATCACACAGGGGTTCCAATCTGATATATGTTTGACACTTGGGTCATTGATCACATATGCCAAATCTCAGACATGTTATACGTACTATTCTATAGTTAGTTTTAAATATATTTATAATCACATCTGCGCCTTCTAAATCCCCATATCCAGGGGCGTTATCAAAATTCCAAAGTGTTGACACAATTTACATCCACATAATTATTATTGAAACTAGTTTCACATGTATATTTTTAAGTGCGTAGGAAGAATTCAAGGACATTAAACACGCACATACACTAACGTACGTGATACAATATCAAAACATCCAATAGGTTAGGGAAAATGGACAAAGTACAACTAATTGTCTACATTATTTAAAGCAAATACTTTTCAAAATCTTCAGCATTGCTTTAAAGAGCAAGAAAAGTACTCGATAGCTTTTACTGAACCTTTCAGTATGCAATGCTACTTTGGTTAGTTTTTTAAAATTATTTTACCATATAATTAACGCCAGTTTAGCAGATTGATATAAATATTCGTTTATTATATTGTTGTTGTTTTGTTTTTGTTTTTTTCTAATCTAACGCATTAGTACAATTTAATTTGAAAACTGACCCTCTATTAACAAGGAGGAGATCGGCATTAAAATAATACCGTTCAAGTCGTTAATGTTGTGAAAAGTCTGTAAAATGTCAAGAATGTTACGTCCGTCACCCAAGATAAATGATTAGACTAATGTAAAATCTAATTTAGCTAATTCGCCTCACCTCGTTCGATCGTGAAGTTTTAATTTGATCAATATTTCCGCAATTTCACATCAGAATATAGGATGCATATTATGACGACTATAATGTTTATTCATTCATTACATTTCTAAGGCCCTAACGACCAATTTCATTCCGTAAATAACAATTGCTTAGCAAAGTAAATGAGCACACTTTCAAGTGATGACTAGATGCTAAGTAGACCTACAGCCTCCTCACTTGACAAGTAAAATACTTGCTGACTGACCGAAAATAAATGTTTGTATATCATTCTTTATACTATATTATATTATGTTATATTATGTTGTGTTGTGTTGTATTATGGTATGGTATGTTATGTTATGTTACGTTACACTACACTACACTACACTACACTACACTTCACCATATTATATTATATTATATTATATTATATTATATTATATTATATTATATTATATTATATAACCAAAGATACCTTGTAAATGTGAATTATTTG